>ML677372.1:5907587-6036745 GCA_007922305.1 Dermatemys mawii | reverse complement strand
AGTGCTAGCAGCATGGCTGCGGGGAAGGAGGGACAATGAGGGAGGGGTCAAGGCTTGCCTCCCTGGCCAGGAGCTCAGGCAGGCCAGACTTGATGGTCCTGCGTGCCATAGTTTGCCCACCCCTGATGTAGAGCATGAATTTAGTTTTCATTTCTTGAAGCTGAACTGTGGAGCTCAAACTACTACTGCCTCAGCTTCCTAAAATAGGCACAACTCATCTCACTGTACTCTAGGCTGGTTGCCTCCAAACTGCCTGTATTTGTTCTGATTGCATACTTTCCTCTAGAACCTCCTGGTCTGTAAGGAAGTCCAGGATATCCCTGAGCAATTAAAGTGATAGCTCTACAATTTTTAACACAAATTTCAATACACCACACACTAGAATTCCTACACCATACACTACAACACTCCTAGTAGGAAGCAGGGGGAAGAAAAGAGGCATGCCAAATTTCCCTTATTGCTTCAACACTAGTATGGATGTTTCCTGAGACTATCATCTGTGCAAGTTAGTGACAATAATATAGCTGCCATAAGTTGGGTGTCTGAAGGTGTTCACTTATGCTTTTGTTCTTGGATTTTATTTTCCGCCATGTCATATTTCCTACTATCAGATCAGAGCATGATCTCTAGCATAGCCTATAGCACGTAATTATAGTACTTGTACCTTTAGCGGGAGCAGGGCAGGTTAAATGCACAAAATTAGGGTGAGGAACAGAGTACACCTTGGGTTGAGTCTTTTAAATTAATATTCATTGGCTGACTTTGTCAAATAGCTCCAGATTATTAGGAGGAGGGTTGATAGATTTATTTTTTCCCCCTTCAGGCTTTAGCATGCACGATATCTGTGCTTTATACTTCAAGTTCAAACAAGAATTGGACACGGATATTGGGACACTTGTGGGTAGCCTGTTTTTCCTGCTGGACTATTCTTACAGAGCTTCTTGAATTAATTAATTTTTACGATGTTATCACTGGAAAATTATTTCTGATAATATCTGTATTTTAATCTTGTAACACAATATTTTGTTATCTGTGAACAAAATCTTGCATTAGAGGTTTTATCTTTAATTCTGTATAGGTCACTTAAACATATACCATTCCTTTTTGATGATATATACATTTTCTCTGAATGACAACACAGGTTATAATTATATGTTAGAATTTAGTCCCCGTCTAAGACACACATGCTGAAGCAATTCTAAGAGTTTTGTGTTGAGTAACTTCAAGGAAAAACATTTCATTAGGTGTTGATTTGACCAAAATCTGAATATTTAGGTTTGACTGTTCTGAAACATTTCATTTAGAATTCATTTAGTAAAACATTAAACTACATTTTCCTATTGTGTCATATTGCCTTAAGGGATCTGTAGTTCTGGCCCTTCTCTCCTCTGGGTTGGGCTCCCTGGAGGATATCTACCTTGAGACAACATTTTCTGTGTCAGAGCTGTGTAATACATCATGGGAGACATGTGACTTTGAGAGCATTATGGGAGATGTAGTCCAATGAGGAGAGAATAGGGTGTGTCAGACTCCCAAACTACAACTCCCGTAAGGCAAAGCATCACAATGAGCAAACACAGTTGAATATTGAAATGACTTAAAACAAAGGGTTTTGGGTCATTTCCACAAACCAAAACCAGATATTTTGATTGTGAGAATGTCAAAATTTATTTTTTTTAAAAATTTCCATCCAGCAGAAAGATTTGAAATTTCAACTTTTCATCGCAATTTGGGGAAAAAACAAATGTTGGAATCTGCTATGGCATAGAAATTCCAAATTTTGCCCAGATCAAACTTATTCTCCTGGAGAAGCCTCTGTGCCTGGCATCCGATTCTGGCTAGCAGACCTCTGGACAAAGATCTCCAGAGATGTCATCTTCTCTGCACAAGAAGGCTCATTCCTCCAAAAAAGGTTCTGAGGAAAAGCGCATCTACTTCTCCACTGAAAGATCCTGCAAAAAAAGAAGTGGCCTTCAGGTCATTCCCTATCCACGGTACTGACCACATCCGTGACTGAGTACATTCAAGGCACCATGATCCTCCAATACTGAGTGTACCACGACAACCACTGACCCCAAGTGGACAGACTCAGAGTTGAGAGGCAAACAAATGCCCTCCTCTTCTATGACACTGATGGAGCTGGATGTGGCACTGAGGCCCTCCCACAGCCTATCTTGCCACCACCTGTTCCCGTAGTGCAGAATGCTCAGAGGCAGACACTGACACCAGAGCCTGCAGCAGCACTGACCACTTTGGCACCAAAACCACTGACACTGCACTATTTCCTACATGTCTCTTCAATGCTGCAATCTTTGCTATTCAGTACCTATGTCTCTCTGGCCTTACAGAGTATCTTCACGTACACACACATCTCCGAAGCCCCTTCTGTCCATTGAGGGGCACTGCTCAACAGTCACCTGAAGTGGACCATACACAGGGACACTCCTCAACGAAGAAGAGAAGGTTACTCATCCTGTACAGTAACTGAAGTTCTTTGAGATGAGTGTCTCTGTGGGTGCTCCACTACCCTCTGTTCTCCCATCTACTTCAGAGTTCAATTTCCAGACTCTACAGTAGAGAAGGAACTGAGAGGGAGTTGGGGTGATCAGAGCATGTGTGTGCTGGATAGGCACCGACAACGGTGAGAGACGAGGATAGCACATGCATGATTTAGACAAGCACTGCTGCTGAATCTCTCTGATTGAAGGCACGGGGGAGTGCATTCACTTGAAGTGGTGTACCCATAGGAACACCCATATTGAAGAATAATTGTTCTTTCTTCCTTCAAATAGGCTAGTCTTATTGTCTTCCCTTCACAGTAAGGGCCCCTTCTGAGTCTCTCAGTAAAAGAACTAGGTTTCAAAAATGGCCTCTCCAGAGATTCTGCCACACAGAGCGAGGCAAGCCCTTGACCTCATTCCCCAGCTGGAGCGGGGGCAAGCCCTGGACCCCGCTGCCTGGCAGGAACTCAAGGGTCAGATTAAAATGTCTGGAGGGTCAGTTGCAGCCCATGGGCTATAGTTTGCCCACTTCTGCTCTACAGTCAGGAGTGTGGCTGCTAATGCAAGCTATAGGGTCAAAGGCCCAATTTTCTATCCAGCATGCTACCCTTCTGGCATTCCTCTCCAGATGGAGATGGAGGAACATCTTTCCCCTGTAGCCAGCTATCCATTCCTGTCTTCTTGGGGAAGAGTGTGTGTGTGTGTGTGTGTGTGTGTGTGTATGTCTAGAGGTTGAGGCAACCTCACCAAGACTGGGCTTGAGAGTGCTTGTGTGAACTACACTGCCTACAGAGCCAGCAGAGCTCCCCAGTAAGACACATCAGTAAGGAGAGGGGCAGGTGAAGCAGGAGATACAGATCTTTTCGTTTGCTTCTGACTTTCTCAATAATGCTCACTCCCTAAAGCCTGCGGGTGCAGTGAATACCAGAAACATCTAGGAAGGGGAAAGGGAGCTGAGTTGACAATGTCTCCAAAAGGCAAATGCAACCCCAGGACACAAGTGGGAATTAGATAGTTACACTGTGGTGCCCCAGTTGTTAGTCAGATATTTGAAATAAACGTTGAAATTTTCCTCATTAAAGCTCCGTGGCATGGAGGTTTGGCTGAGCTTGCCTGCTATTGTGTAGATAGATAAAACTGGAGGAAACTTCTGGGAATGAGCTATTTCTCTACTGCCAGCGACTGTCAGGTCTGGTTCTGCTTCAAGCTGGCAGAAGTACCCATTGTAAGGGATCTCTGGACCTTTTTATTTGAAGAAAGGAAAATTTTTGGTAAACATAACATTTTTTCTATCTTCTGGTGGCTTACATTCTGGTTGTTTTAATTCATTAATCTGCAGAAGACATTGATCTATGTTGTACTGCTGTTGTAAATACTGTTAGCCTGATAAATCTGTAGGCTGATTCTGATGAAATCCAGCACTTGCTCAATACAAACAGGATTATTCTGATGGCTGAAAATATCTGGTATTATTTTGTTTGACTTAAAAAAACAAACGCCCGCCCCCTGCCCAAGCAACTTTTGCAGAGAAGTTTCACATCATTACTGTGGATCATATTTCATGATGCAATTAACTTTTTCAGTTTTGGGTGCCTTGGTTCATATGTCTAATTAGCATGTGAAAAGCACAGACTTGGAGCAGATAAGGCCATGTGTACCTTTCAGAAATGTTACAGTATGGAAATTATTATTGCCAGTACTTGAATATGTTTATGCTGTTTTATAGAAAACCTCATTCCTGAATGTGGCACTTTATCAATTTGGGGCTGAAATCTGACCTTAAAAGTTATATAATTTAGTGAAGAAGATTTGAAAAGTAAATCGATCCACTAATGTTCTGAGGCTCATCCTAAAGTAATATGTTAACTCTGGCTCCTGTTCTGTGTGAACATAACTAACATTATGCATGGCTGTGTGCATAATCCTTCTGACATGAACTGTGCTGGCACAAATTCAAAGAAGTAAACAAAAGGCAATCAGTGTATGCTTCTGCAGAAATAGCAACTCTGAAAAACAGTGGCTAAATCCTGTTCAATTTATTCATGCAAGTAGTCCCATTGATTAACTTGGAAATTACTCAAGTGAGGCAGGCAAAATTTGGTCTTAAAATGCTTAACCAAAGTTTGATTTACTCTGTTTCTCTTCTTTATATTTTCAAATACATAAATTTGTTCACATGAATCTTTTTTAATTACTCAATATTTTTATTCTTTTTTTAGAAAAAAGATGAATGCCGGTAGCCCAACACGCATAGTGAGCAACCCTCCAATAATAAATCAGTGTGCCCGAGGAGGAATGGAAGAAAAAAAAGTTTGGTAAGTAAAAGATTTTAATGTTAATCTTTTGAGAAGTTAATAAATAATAGGAGAAGTAATTTAAAAAATAATTAAGAAGTATCTTGATGTTTTCCTCTCTTTCTGGTGTCTAACAATAAAACATGAAAAGGAGGAAAGGGCTTTATTTATTTTTATTTCATAGTGCAGGACTGGGTGTCTCACGGGTTTGGTAATTGAAGAGATGAGGTGAAATCCTGGCCCCACTAAAGTCATTGGCCAAACTCCCTCTGACTCCAGTAGGCCTAAGATTTCACACATGGAATCTTGCAACTTTGTCATAAACTTTAAATCCCACCCACATTGGTGGTAGTGGAGAACTGAGCCACTTCACAGGTGACATACTCTGTGAAACAAGTCTGTGGTCTCACTGTAGTTTCTAGAGGGCTGGAACACTAGAAACCATGAAAAAGTCAACATTTTCCAAAATTTACCAAAGAAACTTCTATTCTAAATATAGGAAAAAACTGGTAACCTCAATTAAGTGTTTACAAATGCTTATATTTTAATTGGAGCTGGGTGAATTTTTTGGATAAAACGTTTCTGACTAAACAAGGTTAATTTGGGTCAACTGAAGTATATAAGAAGTTTGGGTCAAATTGGCTGAATTGTTTCAGCTGGGAAAGGGAAAAGCTTGAAAAATTGAAATATTTTCTTTTTTAACCTATTCAGAATGAAATGTTTCAATATTAAGATTTGAAACATCTTTTTACATTGCATTTTACTTAAATCTTTAAAAAAGGTTTAAAAAAGATTGAAATAAACAAAACATACTTTTACAAATTAAACAAATTTTTTATTTTGGGTCATTGTGAAGCTATTATTGTTTTATTTTGGTTTGTTGACTGAACCAAAACAAATCAGTCATTTAAACAGCACTAATTTTAACTTTCGCCAAGGTTGCTTCATCAGTAAAACCACCGCTGCACTTACATTACTTTTGGCACATTTATTGGCATTTATACCAGAGGGGCCAAGTTCTGAATGAGCACTGAGATTGAACTCACCACTTGTTCATGAGGGTTTCCTCCAGCTCCACTGAAGACAATGGGGGAGTCGTTCTTTTGACTTCCCTTCCCTGTATGTGCACACATTTATCTCACTGTTGCATTCCTGATTTAGCTAGGATATGCTGATGTTGCTCATTTATCATGAGGAAAAACAACAAAATAAACTCATGCCAGGAACACATAACCAGCCTGCTAAGAGGGCTAACTCATATCTGTCTTGTGTGTTGAGAAATATGGTTCCACGTATTATACTATTGAAACTTAAAATACACCTCTACCACGATATAACATGGTCCTCGAGAGCCAAAAAATCTTACCACATTATAGGTGAAACCACGTTATATCCAACTTGCTATAGAGGGCCAGGTAGGGAAGGCTGTGCCTCCCCAAACAGCCTGGCCCCGCCCGCATCCAACCCCCACCTACTTCCCACCCCCTGACTGACCCATCAGAACCTCTGATGAATCCAACCCCCCCGCTTCCTGTCTTCTGAACACCCTCCCCTCTGAGACCCTCTGCTTTTATCCAACCCCCCAGCCCCAACCCAGCCCCCTTAACACACCGCTCAGAGCAGCGTGTTGGAGCCAGATGTGCTATCGCCATAGGCACCAACTCTGTGGGTGCTCCGGGGCTGGAACAGAGCACTCGCTAACAACTCCCCGCCCTAGCTCACCTCCACTCCGCCTCCTCCCCACCCTCCCTCCAGGGCTTTCTGCGAATCAGCTGTTTGGCGTGGCAAGCCTGGGAGGGAGTGTGGAGGGGGAGAAGTGGAGCGGCAGCGCGCTCAGGGGAGGAGGTGGAGCGGAGGTGAGCTGGGGTGGGGAGCGGTTCCTCTGTGCCCACCCCCCTGGTTACTTGCTGTGGCCCTTCCCACGCTCCACCCCCAGCTCACTTGCACTCTGCCTCCTCCCCTGAGCATGCCGCTGCTCTGCTTCTCCCCACTCTCTCCCAGGCTTGCGCAAGCCTGGGAGGGAGGGGGATGGAGGGGAAGTGCTTTACCATGTTTTATCCAAATTCATGTTATATTGGATCACGTTATATCAGGGTAGAGGTGTAATAGCAAACCATGTTGTATCCCCAACTGGACCTTTGTCAAGGAGTTAGTGTTGACTAATAATATTTGTTTCAATAAAATAAATATATAAGAAAGTTCTGTAAAATTAATTTAGCAGTCTGGATTGCTGTGGCTAAGATTCACCTCTTTCTCTGTAATCATTCTAAGAACATCCTCAAAACCATAAATGAAACTTCAAATTGTGTTGTGTATATATAGCAGCTTTTTTTAACCCACAGTGGGGAAACATTGAAACGATGCTGTTAATAGTTAATAGCTCATTGTTCCTGGTCACTTTTTTTTTGGTTTATCATGCCCCAAGTGTTTGGGTACATCCTAAATATGTCCTTTCTCTTCTATTAGAGAGAGAAAGTAGGTGAGGTAATATCTTTTCTTGGACCAACTTGTGTTGGTTAAAGAGACAAGCTTTTAAGCTATACCAAGATCATCTTCAGATCCTGATTTTCCCTCTTTTACCAACTCAAGTTGGCATAGGAGCCAACTCTGTGGGTGCTCTGGGGCTGGGGCACTCCCGGGGAAAAATCTTGGGTGTTGAGCACCCATCAGCAGCCCCCAAATCATTTCCTCCCCAGCGCTTTGCTGGCAAGCCCCACAGATCAGCGCCCATGCCTTCTGCCTGCCTATATCAGCTGTTTCATGGTGTCCAGGAGGCTTGCGGGGAGGAGTGAGGACACGGTGCACTTCGGGGAGTGGGTGGAACGGGGTGGGAAGACGTGGATCAGGGATGAGAAGAAGCGAGGTAGGGCTTTGGGAGAAGGAGTGGGGCCTGGGCAGAGCCTGGTGTCAAGCACCCCTTAGCACTTTGGAAAATTGGCACCCGTGCAAGTTGGTCCAATAACCGCTATTACTTCACCCACCTTGTCTGTCTAATATCCTGGGACCAACATGGCTACAATAACACTACAAACAGCTTTCTCTTTTATGGCTCTCTACTTTTCCCTTAGTCTTGCAGAGCCATATCATCTCTATACTTTTACCTCACCCTGTCTGCTATTATTTATTTGTAATTCACCACAGGGACGTGTGGAAAAGTAATGGATGTTACCAGTCAGTCTTGTCTTACTGATACTTGGTCTTTTAAAATCCTCTGATTTATTGCCTCTCCGTTCTTATCCATGATTTTTGCCACATGTGGTACAATTCTGCCATGGTTGCTAATATTTTTTGTTCTCCCCATCCTGCACTCACTCACCTCATCAAATCATCTGTGGCTTACAAGCTATTAGTCTCCCAGGGGCTGTAGTCCTCTGTGTGCATTTTTAAATTTTAGACTTCTTAAAAATAAAAATCTTAATTATCAGATGAATAAACAAAAATCTCCTTTGTACAGTTGTAAAAATACCTCTGAGTATTTGGGATGAGATAAAAAATCCAGAATTCCAGATGTTTATCTGATGCAATGGAGAGCTGCACAGAACCCATCTTCTCCCAATGGGTTTCTCTGTTCGTTGCTTGTAGTAATCATTATGGCCTAATCTTGAAAGGTGCCGGGTGCCACTGAAGACTATGGAAACAAGGGATATTCAGCACTTTACAGGATCAGGCTAATATGTATTAGATCTTTATTTCCAAATGTCAGTTTCTATTGGTGCTAGTTTGTTTTGCCCTCATTCAGACTCATCACTGGACATTTGGGTGTAAAGATATACGCTCTAGAACAGGGGTGGGCAAACTTTTTGGCCCGAGGGCCACGTTGGAGAATAGAAATTGTATGGCGAGCCATGAATGCTCACAGAATTGGGGTTGAGGTGCGGGAAGGGGTGAAGGCTCTGGTTGAGGATGCAGGCTCTGAGGTGGGGCTGGGGATGAGAGGTTTGGAGTGAAGAAGAGTGCTCTGGGCTGGGGTCAAGGAGTTTGGAGAGCGGGATGGGGATCAGGGCTGGGGAAGTGGGTTGAGGTGTGGGGAGAGGCTCAAGGGTGCAGGCTTCGAGTGGTACTTACCTCAAGTGGCTCCCAGAAGCAATAGCATGTCCCTTCTCCGGCTCCTACGCAGAGGCGGCTTTGTACCCTGCCCCATCCTCAGACACTGCCCCTGCAGCTCGCAGGCTGGCTTAAAATGGGCCGTAGTTTGCCCACCCCTGCTATAGAAACTGCACACCGATAGTAACCAATCTAAAGTGTCCTAAATCTTTAAAGTTAGAATCTCACTTCTTTTAACTTCTCAATTTACTGTGAATAAAGAATGTTACAACTTGTGGAGTGTTCATTAGGGAGAATAATAACTTGACTGATCTGCATTGGCACTAAAATGCTTATTACTGGAGGATGGATGAATGAACAATTGCAGTGGTGAAGGACACATTGTGACTTAACTCTTCCTAGGGCAGTGGAACATTCTATTGTAAGGCTTGTCATATCCTTTTCTCTTTAAGTACTCTGTCCTAGCTTTTCTAATTAGTGTATCTATAAGATAAGTCAATGCAGCTATGACTATTTACACCAGCTAAAAATGTTGCCTTTAAAGTATTGAAAAAAGCTCAGATGTGGCCCATGTCTTTAACTTGTATTTCAAACCTTTCATGTTTGGTGATCTTTTAATTTAGAAAACAAACATCTGTTAGAAGTTGCCCTCTGCTTCTATGTGTCTGCTTACTTTGTGCATCTGATTTGAGAAGCTGAATGATTCATTGATACATCCAATATCTTAGATGTAATGAACAAAACAGAATGGCTTAATTCTTTATTTTATTATCTGAAACCTGTTTGGAACTCGGAGAGGAGATTAACAATAAAGGATAAGAATTTGTATGGGTGTATGGATTTTTTTGTTTTGTTTAGCTCTTGAGGGTTGTTTGGCAGGGTGGAGACAAAGGATTAGTATATGTGATCAAATGTTGCATTTTACTTTGTCCCAACAGTATAATGTTTAATTACATGTTACATTATGGCTTTTATATATATATATATATATATAGAAAGAGAGAGAGTTTGATTCCAAAAATGTGTTTGTTCTGTTTCAATTCTCAGTTTGGCTCTGTTATAGTGGATTCTGTTTTTCAGCATGGCAATGTGTGGTTGTTACAGAGTGTTGATGTTAAGAGTATTTGGAATGTATAATATGAAATGCACAGTGTAACTGTGTTAATTGTGTAGGTTAGGGTGAAATTCATCTTAGTGCAGAGGAGCTGAGGAAGATCTTATCTGCCACTTAATGCATATTTACACTATAGGAGTTTGGAAGGGGCGTGGGAAGGGGGTGAGGTACACTTGCCATTCTTTAAAACTTTTAAACTAAACTATAATCAAAACTTCTTGATTTACTCAAAAACCCTATCATTAACATTGGTAGCTGTAGGAGAGAATGCAGGCGGAAGCCCAGCAGCAGAGTGGGGGCTACCCTCTTACAATAACCTTGTGACCCCCCCCACAATTCCTTCTTTGTGTCAGGATCCCTGCAATTACAATACCAAGAAATTTCAGATTTAAATAGCTGGAATCATGAAATTTATGATTTTTAAAATCCTATGACCATGAAATTGACCAAAATGGACCGTGAATTTGGTAGGGCCCTATTTATAGTTTATAAAGTGTTAGTAAATGATTTAATAATTTTTTTTAACCAATTGATGTTTTGAGTACAACACATCACTAATTGCTTTATAACTATAACTTTTACGTATACACACACACACACAAACACACACACCCCCTTTGTGTTGATGGACTTGTAACCACCTATAATACATACTACTCATGGATATAACATGTTTATAAGGTGCGACCTTTTATTTTTCTATCCAATAGTTTAGAGTAGTAACCGGTCACCTGATTCTGTTTTTAGCCAATCAAAAACTTGAAGCTGTGGGTGGGTAATGGAAACACGTTATTCCAATCCACCAGCAGAGAGATTCATGATGATCTCTTCTACACCAGGTATTTTACTAACCGTTGCCCACCACTTCTACTTTGCCAGTAATAGCAATTTTGGGAGCACTAGCTTAGGAGGATATCCATGAAGTTGTCAACAGTTCAACTTCTTTGTTGTCCGACAACACAAGTGGTCACCTGGTACCCTACTTTCTCTGGAGATGCTACCAGTCAAGCTGAACTGATGGTTACATTATTGAGGAAACTTCTGGAAAACCAACCACACACAAAGGTATAGGCATAGAAAATTTGCTGTGCTTGAAAATATGGTTCATTCTATCATTTATCTGCTGGTGGTTTTTATTTTATATATAATTTATTGTTTAGCTATGAGAGAGCTAGTACATTTATTTACTTCTCATTTTTCTGTCCATGTAATTCATACTAAAGGGATATCCTAGATTTAGGAAAGATTAATAACCCTTGGAAAAGTAACATCAACTCTATCAACATAACCTGTTATGTGGTTAACTTCCCTACTTAGTGTATTGGGATTCATTTGAATAATGAGGGCTTTCTGTAGTATTTTCTATTGGACCATTTACTGTGATTAACCATTTTGATCTGTCACTGTAAAATATTGCACAGAAAATATACCACTTGGTATTAGATCTACACAGCACCTTACAAAATGTTTATATTCTGATAACTCCTCTTTTTTTTAAATGGGTGGAGACATTATGAGTTATATAATTTTGACTGCTGGCTCAATCTGAGCAAAACAAGTTTGCTGGTTGATGTAACAGCCAAGAATGATGCCAAGACTGATTGAATTTGGTTGAGCCCATGAATTGGATGGGGAAAGACAGATCTGACTGAGGCTCTCTTATCTAATTTTAAATACAGTAAACATATGTTCATGATTTTCATAAATATTAATTTGATCTTCAGAATTCAGAGCTGTCTTATGCCGCTAACCTCAGATAATGAGATCTGTGCCATTAATGTCAACACCTCCATCAATTTTAATACTGGACACAAGAAAAAACTGCAGTTGTGAAATATTTGTGGGTCCTTAATTTTAGTGACTTTTGCTTCATTCTGAGAATTTGGAGTTATGATTACAAAAATTAAAGTGTCCATTTTCTTCTGTTGGGAAGATTCAAACATCGGCATAAACTCAAGTTCCCTGTCAATCAGCCAGTCTTTCAGAAAACTGTTTTCAAATGAAAAAAAGCAGCACCAAATATAGGAACTCTTCTTCACCCAGCTCATCTAAACACAATTTGCATCAGTTTCTGTTAGATTTAACTAAATCTGTTCTGTAAATAATCTATGTGTGGATATACTTAAATCTGTTTACAATGGGTTTATATCATAATATCATTTCAGCCTAGTTCTTTCTATGAGTTAAACACTGTGGGCAACATTCACTTTGATAAACAGAGAGCTTGTGAAGTGGAGAGGAGCACAGCTTGTTGCATCATGCTACTTCTACTGTAAAGGCATGTAAATGTCTGTCTGCTTCTTCCCACTGCTGACCCTAGATCTGACCTTGGGATGTAAGTGGGAGGAAAAGTGGCAGGGCCACCACTATCCACACCTTTCCAAAAAGTTATCTATGGAACACTTCTGAAGTTCTTTTTTCATGTAAAGGCTTGGATAATATGCCTAGTATGGGAGTAGTAGCTGCTGAAATAAGAAAGCTTCACCCTGCCATTGTGATTAGTAGCACTGAGAAAAATCTGTGGATCTCTCCTTTGCTCTCACCAACCCTGCTACTCTCTAGATTCAGCATCTTGCTTGTTCTCCAATATCTAGCAGGCCATCGATATTTCAATAAGAATGTCTATCAGGTTCACTCCCTTTACTGCAGCCAACAGCTGTGAGGGGTCTGACTGGCCACCCATCTCTCTCCAAGCTGTAATTGGCTGGTTCTCATCTCCCATCTCCCTACTCAGCATCTGCTTTCTCTTCCTGTCCCCAGGAGGACTACAATTTTCCCTAACACCTCTGCACTGTCCTTTCAGCCTCTCAACATTCAGAACTTGTTCCTGTTCACGTTCCTTCTACAGCAGATGTGATCCATATATAGTAGAGCTCCTGGGTTCCACTTGCATATTTCAAGTGGGCAGAAAATGCTCAGTCAGAAAGGAATATGCAGGAAAAAACCTTTCTGTTTGCTTCTCCATGTGGAGTCTTACTCCCTTGCCTCATGATTAAAAGTGGTCCTGGGTAAGAGAACCATTTTGCCTGTAGCGGGTTAGAAGCAATTCAGAGTCCCTTCCTTCTACTAGTATAAAATTCAATCAGAAAATTGCTGGTAGGAAATCCAATCCAATCCCAACAACAATGAAAAACTAGTTACTAGAAAGTTACTATATGTATAGGTTGAAATTCAAGAAGCTTTTCTCTACCTACTATTAAACTGTTTGGGTGTCCACCCAGACATTAATTGCTTGTTTATGCTTGATGATTTTCTACCTTCCCGAAATCATAGGCTACTAGAGGCTCTTAGTGCATAAGAACAGCAAATGCTGGTTGTAAAGGGACTTAATTTACTGCAAAGTATATGTGGGTTATATATAATTTTTACAGTGTACTTCATACATTTATTGGGCCGATGCTGTGTTGTCCTGCTCCTTGTGTAGTCATTTACAGAAGAACATATTAGATGTCATGTTTCTGCTGTGGGTCAGTACCGCAATACCACCAGCCTCTGGCAACACAAGCACTGCTTTCCTGCCCTCTGGAAGCCTTGCTTTTGCTTTACAGGTAAACGATAGGCATGGGTCAACCCGTGAACACTCCGAGCATCCCTCTGGAGTTCTAGGCCCATTCCCCTGAACGCTCACGCAGTTCACAGCTATGCTACTTTCAAAGAAGTAGCACAGAGCAGCTTACTAGTTACATCTTAGGATCACCACTCTGCTCAATACATAGCACTTAGATATGTTTATAGTAAAAGCAAGCAGAAGTTTATTTAATAAAGAACAGACATTTGAGAATGAACAAGTAGAATTAATGGAAACAAATGGTTACATATAAAATAAAATCATAACATGCTTTCTAGAGCCTTAATTTACTTAACTAGTTATTGACATGTCATATAGAACAAAAGCTTACCCAAAATTTTTCCAGCATATGACAGCCGGGCTTGGCTGTGATCTTCTGTTCACACTGTTCTCTTGCCTCCTCAGTGGAAAGATCCTGCTCTGTCTCTTTGAAATCCCAGATATATCTTTCAACAGTCCTTTGATTGTTATTCATAAACAGGACACATCCTGCTGATTGTTTTTCCCTGTGGTCTCCTTTTCTTGTTGACCTAGCAGTCTTTTAATCAGCATCTGTCTCTGCTTGCAGATGGGCTTATCTTCTGAGAGACCTAATACACATCTGACCAGACAAAGAGAGATAAGCATCTCCAATCCCTTGCCTGAATACAGTCTGTCTGAGGCCGGTCACCTCCTGGTGACCTGCTTTTAACTTCGAGGTCTTTAAGAATATAATTTCCAGTATCAATACATAATATTTAAGTTACCTGTACGTACATTTCACAGTGACTAAGATGACCGGTATGTCTGCTTATTTGAAGAGACCTCACGTGCCACCCTTTGGTGCATTATTATGTAGACATCAGACACAGGATCCCTATAAATCCCTATGCACCCCTTATGCCCTCTGCCAGTTGGCATTAAGCAGTCTGTGGGGCACAACTACCAAAACAGAATGTAGTGTTTTACACCCACTTAAATTAGTTGTTTAGCTGTAACTTTAGGAGGGTTTTAGTAACAGAGCCTAGAGGAGTTTTTATTTGTTTTAATATGAACTTCAAAACGTGGAAACATCTTAGGCACAACAAAAATAAAGTAGTAACTTCTAAATATTGTGGTAAAAATAGTTAAAGCACAAGGAAGTTTTTCATGTACAGTTTTAATTTTGTGATTCTACGTTTTAAAAACTGGAAGTAGTAGTGTAAAGATAGGTGGGTTCAAAATACCTGTGCGTGACAATTGAAAGTACATAATAGATATATGTTGAAGGGCAGATGAGGATATGCTTCTTAGCAAAGAAGTGGTACTCAGACAGCTTGGTAGATACTTAGCGCAATGCACTGGGATTTAATCATGTTTCCTTTTAATGATGATGTGACTAGTGATATTAAATTCCTTCATACCACATTGAATATCTGTCCTTGGATGAGCCATGACAAATTGACTGAACTCTAACTTGATTTGAGGAGGACGTACAGATTCATGACGTTACATTTAATTAAAAATGAGCTGAAGTCATCGTACTAATGTTGCAACCTTTACCAGCTACTAACTGTTGAAGAAAAAACTGCATTTTATGATTAGGAAACTGCTAAACAGAAACATGCCTAACAACACTTCTTCATAATTTGCTTTTATCAGCATTTTGTTAGGATTGTTCACTTTTTGAAGAAAACTGCTTATGTTCAGTTGCACAAGGTACATAGCGATTGAAGGCTACATGGTCAGAATGTCTACACAAGGGATGATAAAACCATAATTCGCAGATTCAATCTTCTTGATTTATGTGGAGTCTTTTTTTATACAAAATCCTTGAATTAGCTGATTTCCAGTTATGTTTCATTGTAAAGGCAGGGAAGTGTCTGGAGAAGACAAAGAAAATGCTCACAATTCTAGGATAGCTGTAGTAAATGGACAATATTTTAGTAAGAGGATATGGAAAATGTGCCTACTTAGAAAGAACACTAAAAACAAAAAAACCCATGCCCACATCCCTGTCACTCAACTTGTTCATGTCTGGCTCAATGCACTTCTATGGCCATAAAAGGAGTAGCTGTATTGTAAGAGTTATTACACTGTCAACAGCTGTATTGAGACTAAAATCCTGAAAGCTAATCAGGAAATGGATAAAGATCCAGCAGAGCAGAGACAGAGCCTAGAGCAACAACTCCTGTATCATTTTCTGCAGCACAAATCCAGAAACGGCAAAAAAGGAGACTGTGCTCAAATAGTTAATATGAGGGCAATCCAGTGGCTGATTTTAGCTTCTCATATGGACAAAATGGGCTTTGTAACAGGAAAAGAGCTCCCAGAAGCAAATAAGTTTAAACATATGTTTAATCCTCCTGTTTTAGAAAACTGTACGGCGTGCATTTACTGACTCTGGATGTGAATCCTGACCAGTTCCCAAAGAAAGAAAGAAAATTGTTTGACGCACGGGGCCTAATCCTGTGATACCACACCAGTCAGTCTGAAATGTAGCAGAAATGCTGAATTCTGTACTCAGCATATTTCCACTGGCAGAGGACTGGGGGAGACAAGCTGCTGAAAGCCTCTGTTGGGAAACTCTACAATCCTCCTCCTGTGCTTTGACTGGAAGAAGTGCTTAAGGAAGAGGTGAAAGTGTGTGAGAACATGGGCAGGGATGACTGAGTTGGGTCTACACACGGCGTGGATTCTTGGGCCCAAAACTCAGCATAGGGAACTATAGCCTGTATTAGCTGCCTATCTTGGCAGGTGCTTTATTCTTGTGTCCAGGCTGGGGGACAGGTATTTATTTCCCTAGACTCCTGCCCAAAGCTCTGTTCTCTAAGTTTGTATTTGAGACCAAAATTTGTTTCCTTAGTTATATTTCAGCTCCCGTGCATTTGCATTAGATCTCTTTTAGCATTTTTATAAGATTAATTATGACGGTATAATGTACTACTGCTTTTCCTCACTTAATGCTTTTTTTTTATTATACAGATGAATAACTTAAGGAGATAAAGCAAATATTTGTCAAATTCATCATTTGTTTCTGTTTATTATAGCAAGCTCTCTGCAGGTAAGAGCTGACACCACTTTTAAACAGCTCTGAATGGCATTTTGTTTATAAACGCACAGGCATGGCGATTGTTTTTCATCACTCTGACATGCCAAGTGGAATGTTCACAAAGATTAGGGAGAGAGGATCAAATGCATTGCAGTGTCTGAAGTGTTAAGAGAAATGTTGTAAAGTTACAATGGTCTGTTGCTTTGATACAGAAAAAGGAGTTCAAAAATCCTAGTACTACAGATCATTAAAAATATCTCTTCTTCCCACCTTACTAACGTAGCAAATTGAAGAAAACTTGAAGGTATTTTTCATGGAAATGTAAGGATTGCTCTGAAAATGGTCACCTTAGACTGTATGTGATAGCTGCCATCTTGGCTGACACTGGGAAACTTCAGAGCTGAAAGCCTTGGGACAGGTCTACATACATTGCTAGAACTACATTGCTTTGCGGGTGTGAAAAATCTATACACCAGAGCAATGCAGTAATGTAACCTAACCCCCGGTGCAGACAGCGCTATGTTGATGGGAGTTTGTCTTCACTGATTCTACTGCACTTCAGTTTATCATAGTGGCACGTAGAAGCATCTCTTATAGGATTCTCACCTCCTCTGTTGCTTTCTGAAAGGCTTGCAGAAATAGGGATCCTAATTAAAACAGTTAAACTGACTATTTGCAAAGTGCTATCAAAAGTCTGATGTAACTTGATTTTTAAATTAACTTTATTTCCTCAACTTACATTTTCTGTACAAAAATGTTTAGCTCTTAACAGCAAGTGAAATTGGTTAGTGAAAATCTGGTCCTGGCTAACCCAAATCAGAAGTACAGTGGAGCCCCAGTATAACGCGCCCCACTATAACACAAATTCGGTTATAGTGCGGTTATACCGTGGCTCCCAAGTCCTGAGTTCTCTGTCCCCGGCAGGCGCAGGGGCCAGGGCTTCTCTCCCCTGCTGGGCAGCGAGGAGAGAAGCTGCAGTCTCCGCTGCCAGGGACAGAGAACTCAGGACTGCAGGTGAGGGCTGCGGCTTCTCTCGCCTCTGCCCAGCAGGGGAGAGAAGCTGTGGCCCCAGCCTTCCTGGGACAGAGAACTCCCGGGCTGCAGACTGCAGGCTGCCGGACAGGGGGCAGGCGGGGAGCAGCGGCTTCCCTGGAAGCCGCTGCCCCACGCCTGCTGGGACTGGGAGGACTCCAGCAGCCCGGAGTCCACGGTTCCCAGGCGCAGAGCCATGGCTTCCAGCACGCTTCTCTGGAAGCCGCTGCCCCCATGCCTGCCCAGACAGGGGACTCCGGGGCTGCAGGCGCCGGTGTGCCCTGCCCCTGGCAGATGGGTTGGCAGCAGCTTCCACAGAGAACTCTGGGGCTGCAGACTGCAGCCTTAGAGTTCTCTGTCCCTGGCAGGCACGGGGCCGCAATTTCTCTCCCCTGCTGGGCAGCCAGGAGAGAAGCGCAGCCCCCTACCTGCCAGGGAGTGGGGCCCCGCTATAACGCGATCCCGCATTTAGCGCAATGGGATTTTATGGATCCCATCTGTCGCGTTATAGCGGGGCTCCACTGATTGTTAAACAGTGAAGTATTGAATACACAGAGAAAATCAGGTTGTGTATAGTGGTATAAAAGTTTTCCTGGCATCTGTTTGTGATGGCATTAGTCACTAGTGACAGACACTTGTGAATTACAGAGATCACCCCAAATAAGGGCCAATAAAACCTTTATAATACATTATTATAATTTTGTACATTGCACCCAATTTACAGGAAAATTACTATTTGAAAAAACATTTTAGAGTTTTGGAAATATATTTGGTACTGTCTTTCATATCCTTCTCCATAAAGAAATCCCAAGATACCAGGAACTATGTATTTGGCATGGGTATGACAACTCAATATCATTTGTTTTTAAAATTTTAATACAACAGGAAATCGTAGAAGCAACACAGGGGAGCTGATTCTCCACCCGTGACTGGTCCATACCGTTCATTGCTACTGAGTGGGTTGAGGGTGTCTGGTGCCACCTCTGAGATAATTAATACCCTATTTAAGGAAGGAAATGCATCAGAATGCTGTAGTCTGTTCAATAGTTAAGAAATTCTTATTTGATGCAACTTCTCTTTCCAACCTCTGACCAGCGTTGAACCTCTCATTCTTCTGCAAGCTACTTGCCAAAGATCTCCTCCAGATCAGACTAGACTAACAATTTCTTGAACCCTTATCAATCAGACTTCAGGTAGGGATCCACCCGCAGCACGCTGAGCGTCTGTGTGGTTCTAACGCCATTTGTCTCTAAAATTCCCCTGGGTCACTTGCTACCATCAACATCACGTTCTCCACTCTGGGAGGGGGGGTCCTCTGGTCTTTTCCGCTCCTGTGGCATCCTCCATCTGTGCCTCAGGGCGCATCCTGGCTTGGCTGGCCTCTGGATCCTGAAGCACTGGCTGTCCCGTTTTGGGAGCTAGCGGCGTGCCTCCTTCCCCTCCAGCGGTCAGCCCCTACTGAGCAGCTCTGCAGGCTTTTATACCTAGTCTCCAGTTGGAGCATGCTCAGCAGGGCTTCTGGGGTGTGGCTTCCTCTGCCAGGAAGGAAAGGTTAACCCCCGTGGTACCAGTGCAGAGCCGCTCTACCTCATCACAGGCACTGAAAGAGGATCTCCTTTCGGTCATATGAAGATCTTATCACTGCCATAACATCACCTTCGTCTGGTGACATCTGCCCCCCACAGCCTTGTTATTTGCATGAACTCCTTTCTGCTTCTGAATACCCATTCATGGCTGGAAAAGAAAAGTCCTCTTTCATCCATGAATGGCAACACCTACCCCTTCCTGTTTGATTTGGACTTGGTTTCCGTGATCTATGTATGTATAGCCTCCATTATTGATTTATTGTCATGCTCTGTACATAGGAATCAAGTCAGCACCTTTTTAAAGCTACATTTGATGTAGAACACCGAGGTCCATCTGTTCAGCAACACAGACTGCAGGGAACACATTCTCCTCGTCCTCTAATGTGTTAACTGGTTTCCCAGGAATTGCAGGCAAAATTAGAGTTTTGGTCCTCTGTCTTCTGAAATTTCCATGTGATTGCCCCAGGTAACTTGGGCCATCACCCCCTCCCCCATCCCAGAGCCCGCACCCAGACTCCCTCCCAGAGCCTGACCCTCTCATCTCTCCCATACCCAGTGTGATCATAACATCCAGATTAGTCGGTCAGTAACCATTGTATCAGTTAGATCCATTTTGTTTCAGTGAAACTTATCAATGTAAGGAAAGGGGAAGTCGATAGTAATGAATATAAATCAGAAGCCAGGAATGGAAGAAAGTTGATAAGGGAAGCAAAAGGACACAGGCGATTCAATGACCAGCAGAGTTAAGGAAAATAAGAAGAGTTTAAATATATTAGGGACAAAAAGAATCCTAACAATGGTGTTGGTCCATTACTAGATGGAAATGGTAGAATTATCAAAAATAATACAGAAAAGCATTCAATAAATAGTTCTGTTCTTTGTTTGGTGGAAACAAACAGATGATGTAGTCTTGTCCTATGATAACACTCTTTCCATTCCACTAGTATCTGAAGAGGATGCTAAACAGCAGGTACTAAAGTCAGACATTTAGGGCTTGTTTTCACTACAGCGAGGAGGGATCGATCTTATGGCGATCGATTTATCGCGTCTCGTAAAGACGTGAGAAATTGATCGCCAGCTCTGCCCCCGTCGACTCCGTAACTCCAGCTTGACCAGAGGCGTAAGCTGGAGTCGACGGGGGAGCACGCCGCTGACTGCCGCCGCCGTGAGGACGGCAGGTAAGTCGGCTGCAGATACGCAGACTTCAGCTACATGATTCAGTTGCGTATCTGCAGTCGATCCCCGCCCCTAGTGAAGACCAGGCCTTAAAATCAGCAGATTTTGGTAACTTGCATCCAAGAGTTTTAAAAGAGCTGATGGAGAAGCTTGCTGGACCATTAATGTTACTTTTTAATAAGTGTTGGAACACTGTGTTCATTCCAGACAGCTGGAAGAAAGTTAATGTGCCAATATTTTTAAAGGGTAAATGGAATGACCCAGGTAATTACCCAGAGCAGGTAATTAAAGGCCTGGCAATCTGACATCAATCCCTGGAAAGATAATAGAGAAGCTGATATGGGACTTGATTCATAATTAATTTAAAGGAGGATAATTAATGCCAATCAGAATGGGGTTATGGAAAATAGATCCTGTCAAACTAACTTGATTTTTTTTTATGAGATTATAAGTTTGGTTGATAAAGGTAAAAGTATTGATGTAATATATTTAGATTTCTGTAAGGCATTTAACTTAGTACTACATGACGTTTTGATTTGAAAAAACAAAAAACCTCTCGAAGGATATAAAATTAACATGGTACAAATAGATTAAAAGCAGGCTAATTGATAGGTCTCAAAATATAATTGTAAATGGAGACTCATAATCAAATAGATGTTTCTACAGGGGTTCTGCAGAGATTGATTCTTGGCCCTGTGCTATTTAACATTTTTATTAATGACCTCGAAGAAAACATCTCCAAGAAGAGTTCAGGGGAGGGGCACCAGAATGGGCGGGAGAGGGAAGTCAGGGGTCATAGCCCTATTACTTTTCCCCTGCCTTAAGGATGAGTGCCATGGAGAAGGGGGTGTAGAGGAGCAAGTGGGGGTGGGACCTTGGGGAGGGGATGGGTGGCAGGGCCATGTCTGGATGCTGGTGGCCCTCCCACACTTCCAGGGAACTAACTACACTCCTGCTTCAGGATTCCCTCAAATCTCTCTGCTGTCACAGTCGTATGCAAAACCCACTTCTTTGATTTAGTTCAGGCAACCTGTGGCACACGTGCTGAAGGCGGCACGTGAGCTGATTTTCAGTGGCACTCACACTGCGCGGGTCCTGGCTACCAGTCCGGGGGGGTTCTGCATTTTAATTTAATTTTAAGTGAAACTTCTTAAACATTTTAAAAACCTTATTTACTTTACATACAACAATAGTTTAGTTATGTATTACAGACTTATAGAAAGAGATCTTCTAAAAACATTAAAATGTATTGCTGGCACGCGAAACCTTAAATTAAGTGAATAAATGAAGACTCGGCACACCACTTCTGAAAGGTTGCCGACCCCTGATTTAGTTGCTCCATGATAACAAATGCACACAGTCAAGGCTGTGCTAACATCAGTGAAGAGAGACATAAATATGTGTACTTTTGAATGTTGTGAGGTACGTGCGCGGCAGGGTGATATGTGCTGTATGAGAACTTAGGTAAGTAACAGAGGTACATGTCTGGCAACAAACCTCCCTGATAGGCAAGCTTTTTCAGTCTTGGACTTCTTACAAGTCCTTCTGAAGTGTCAGGCTTTGGGCACTGTCAGACAGGGTCATAGACTACATGAATTACTGATCTGATCCTATATGGTAATTCCAGTTATTTAATTTGGCTCACTATGCATTTAACAGCATAATGTCTCTTATTCTGCTTCAAGGATAATGTTTGAGTTCCTGATAGGAATAAATATACCGACTATTTTCAAGGACAAATTTGAATTAAACAGAGAGTAATTGGCTATCATAAATATTCTCATCAAAGCTCCTTTTGGGAACACAATTGTAAATCACATAACACAGTTATTAAACTAACGTAAACTATGAGACTGGAGAAAGCAAATAAGTGAATATAGATTTTAGTTTTGAATTATCCTGACATTAGCCAGCAGTCAGGGGATTTCAGGGATTTCTTTCTTAAAAACAAAACAAACTGCTCACCTTTAGCATTTACTGTACAATAAGGCCCCCTCCTGGCAAGAAAAAATAACTTAAAATGCTCAGTAGCTAATAAATAGGGATGTATGAAACCCACTACCACTTTAGTGGCAGTGAACTAAAATTGGCATGTTTCACCAGAGATCTCACCCTGATGTTGAACTCTATTGCAAGTTAGTGTACTCCTGAAAACTTCAAATGACCCCTGCAAAATTTGCTGGTATGGTAACAAAACCATATCATTTTATAATCCACTATTCTTTCCCCCCTCAATTTAGGTTCCACTGATGGGGTGGTCTACAACTTCCTCTCCCCACCTAATGAATTTAGGAGGGTACCATAGTGGGCTGACTCATTATTCTTCCCCGTCTCCAATCTGATCTCCTTGGTAGAACTGGCAGGGAAACCTGCTGTTTTCTGCCATAGATCCACAATGGTTTTCTGGCAGTGGGAACAGAGCAAGTCCTGCCACCCAGGTTGTGGCCTAAAATTCCTGACTTCCCCTTGGTGATAGGTGCAGTTTTGAGATGATATCAATAGTGGCATCAGGAAAATCAGCTTAGCCATCTTTTGGCTTTACATTCAGAGAAGCATAAATGTTCACTTGTAGTATGAATTGATGGAGATTCCCTCTTCCTAGCTTAATAAAAGCTACTTTTATTGTAATTTTCCATTAATAAAAGTTCTTATTCAGTGCTAGGACTTGCACTGTCCCCTTGAAAGGTCAATACAAAGAGGTTCTATGTGCCAAATTCTTACTGTGTTCTCTCCATTTTGACATTGGATAAGCCCTGTTCAGAAGGTGCTGTAGTTGCTTATTTTGGAAGTTCATTCTCAAGAACACTGAATGGCCAATTCACTTGTCCTATTACTTTCACCCCTGTCTATATGTAAGTCCAAAGACTTACTGGTATGGGAGTGGCTCTGTTCCTCCCCCATTCCCTGGAAGGGGCAGAGCTGGGGGGTCAACATCTCTCAGCCAACCCATCTGCGCTGCCTGGGGCTCCAGCGGCAATTTAAAGGGCCCGGGGCTTTGGCCGCTGCAACGGCAGCTGGAGCCCTGAGCCCTTTTAAATCGCTGGCCCCGGAGCAGCTACTCCTTTTGCTTGCCCTTCCCCACATTGGCAGTGGTGGCAGGGACATTAAAGCGCTGCTGTGGTAGTACTTTAACATCCCTGCCCCTTTTGCACCTCCCCCCGCAAAAGACGGCCTTGCTTGTAGGATCCATACTAGCAGGGCTGCCAATGGGAAGGGGGAGCACACGTTAAAGCGCTGCTGTGGCAGTGCTTTGAGAGTCCTTAAAGTGCTGTCCTGGCAGCACATTAATGTCACTCCCCTTTCCCGTCAGCAGCCTTCCGGTACAGACCCTACCAGCAGAGCCGCCGTTATGGGGGTGCAAAAGGAGCAGGGACGTTAAAGCGCTATTGTGGCAATGCTTTAGTGTGGGCCGCTACGGGCTGGTACCAGCTTCTTACCGGCCCGCCATACCGGCTCACTTTCACTTCTGTATATAGAACATGGGATGAGAGAGGGGGTTAATAAGAATAAAGTCAAAAGAAGCCCTCTGCTTTTCCAGTGTTACAGATTTAAAATATACTTAAATCCTCTGTTGACTCAGGCACTGCTGTGTTTTATACAGTGTATACATTCACAGTCTGACACCCTAAAGACAAGTTCCAACTTTCTAGCTATATTAGGGAAGGAAAGAACTGTAAGTCACTTAAGTTTAAAGATGTACAGTATAATACAATATCTCTTTCTCCCAACTAAACTAACTTGGACCTGATGCAGTTTGATTGAGAGAGAGAGAGAGAGTGTGTGTGAGAGAGAAAGCTGATCTGTTGGGGGTTTTAAAACTTAAAAAAAAAAAAAAAAAAAAAAAAGAAAAAGAAAACCTCTGTGACCCATCAGCAGAAACCTTAAGTTTCCTGTCTCCTTACCCTGCTTCTGTCCTCCTGCAACCATGTTTTTTCTGTCTCCTTTTCTGTCCTTCATTCCCTAGGATTGTTTCTGAGCTTTTACCAGTAGAGTTTTTCATACATCAGTGGGTGGCTTTATTATACTAATACAAAGCACAGCTTTGCCAGTATAATTGTGATACACCATAGTAGGAGTAGTTTGCTGGTACCTATACTAGCATTCCTACACTGCAAAGCACTCGTTTTGTAGGCATAGATTCAGTATTAATCTGTTTCAATTACTTACCTGACCACAGAATGGGCTGGTAGATGTGTTTTCAAGGAAAACAAAACACACACAGTCTCTGGATATAGTTATACAATGGAGTATAGTTAAGGAGGAAATGACTGACCTTTATTTATATTTCTCTCTGGTGAGGAAAGTTGGAGCACAATAAAGAAAAGCTCTCCTTTCAACTGCATATAAGTAGGATAGGGATAAACTGAACCTGAATATGTAAGTAGTCTCAGTCAGATGGCAACAAGTGTCAGACAATGCTGATTTTGGGCTGTCATGATTTATTGGTAAGGCTGGCAGAAATTTTTGGCTCCAGGGTCACAAATGTTCTGATATGGGGACTTAGTTGTAATTTATGAGCTTAATTCAGAGAGTTCTTTTACTACACTTGGCAGTAGTTGTTTTTTTGAGTTCTGTTCAATAGTAATAAATGTCTGTATAAATCTAGTCAGTAAAAGCTCTAGATTTTTTAAAGGTCTAATATTGTAAATGTTTCTTATAGAATTGTACATGTTAAACTAATTTAAAACTTTATAACCATAACAAAAGGAGGAATGCTATGCGAGTGAGTGGGAAAGACTGACCAGAGATCGAAAATGAGTGTTTCTGCTTCTTTTGGCTTAATATTCTGGTTTGGAAACATGATTTAAAGGGAGACACTATAAAGTACATTTTGGTTGTAAATTTAACTTATGTACAATGTACCTGACTTTTACAAAACACAAAATCCTATAGAAAAAGCTACCATTATTTTTTTAAAAAAACCAAATATTCCTCTACAGTGTTTTCAACAGAAATAAAAGTGAAACTAATCAGTCTGAGTTTTGTTATTGTTGCCCAAGCTCAGGTAATGTGGAGTTTTTTTTAAAAAAAATACAAGTCTTTGTAAACTAACATGGTTATATTAAACATAAGGAAGTCTTGCTTTTTAAAAGTTAGGTTTTTAACATGATGCTTTCCCTTTTTATATCCCTTTTAACATGATGCTTTTTCTGGCCATTGTGCTGATAACTTTTCCAATTCAGCATTTTACATGTGTAAAATAAATTGTGCAAGCTTGCAGGATTGGGGCCAGAGGGTTCCGTGATTGTGCTACGATAAAGTATTTGCAGGATTGGACCAGGAGGAGCATATTTCACATTGCTGAATCTGTATAAGTCCCAATTAATGCTAGTAAGGATTGTACAAAAGGGGAGAATTAGCATCCATTTGTAGTTTGTGTGGCCTCATTATCCATGTGATTAATTGAAATTATAGACTCTTTGAAGTTATGCCTTTTTGGTTTCAGATTTTAAATACTGATTATCTGGGAATGGATTAACTGACTGTAGTGCCAGGCTGCATTAACATTCTAATGTATACCTCCTCGGGACCTGGGACACTCTGTGGGTGGGAGTCAGAGGGAAAAGGTGCTGTGGGAGCACAGAGTTTCTGACCTCCTTATAGTTCCTTCAAGCTTTACAGGTGATGGCCCTCCAATGAGGTAGCCCCGTCATCACGTCCAAGGAGGGGGGAGATTTCCTAGCAAAAAGTACCCTTCCCATGGCTTTTAATGTAAAAAGGATCTGTAAAGCTGTCCTGCAGTGGCTCAAGTGTGTCAGTACCAACCTCAGGGCAGACTGTTAAAAGCAGGGCACAAACCCCAAAATGGTTGTTAGATCTGTGCATAGATTTTACCAATCAATTATCAAGTGTAAACTCCTCAACTACTGTAACAGCCTTAACATGGAGTCAAAACAGTTCCTTTGGATGCTTAGGTACTCTGATCTATCTTGCCACCCAGGTAAGCTTACCTTTGTGATAGGTGGTCGCTGACACCAACGAGCACAGCAATATTCAGGTTACTGTCAGCCCCAAAGGACTGGTCAATTGCACCTTAGATCTCACAGAAAAGGCACAACACTTGCAACCAATCCTATAATAAACTCAGAGAGGGTCACATCCCTGATAGATGCTCAGTCAGTTGCTCCTTCTCCAAGAAGACCCTGAAAGCAAGAGGGGCCTGTCTCAAGTTCAACCTTTTTCTCCTGGAACCTTCACTGAGAACAAATATTTCAACAACCAATTCTGCAGAACAGCTAAGACCTCCTCCGCCCAGTAATGGGAATGGAAGTGATTGGAAAGTGAATGGAAAAGTGATTGGAAAGTGAATGGAAGTAACTGCAGGCCTAAGTCACCATTTCTGTGAAATCTCTTTAGGTTGCTTAGCCAAAAGGCATTTTGGGGACCTAAATAAGTTTCTCTGATGCCTTAGCAATCTCGTCATTTAGTAACCATGAAATGGCCTGGGACAGTAGTCCACAGTTGACCCAGTACTGACCTCTTGGTACCAATATCAGCACAGTTGGTGCCAAGAAGCCTTGTGACAATGACTCCAGCACTGACCCTGATGATGCAGATGCTCCTGGCTCCAAAGACATTCTTGGTATTGAGCTGTCTTATTGGATGCAGAGCTTGCCAAACCAGTTTGCAGCAGCCTCATCAGCGAAGTGCAGGGCCTTCAGGCTACCATCAAATCTGGTCAGAGCATAGTCATCAGAGATGTGAGACGTCTGTATTTGGCCAAAACCACAGTATGGAGTCCTCTTATTGGCCCCAGTAGTGGAGGCTGGCTGCACATTGGCACTGGCCCATTCAAAATTGGTTCCAGAGGGCCCATGAGCAGTGTGGCAAATCAAAGCCAGGTATATGCGAAACCAGTCTTTTATTACTGACTGCTCAGGTCAGTAATAAAAGACTGGTTTCTAATAAGAACTGCAGACCATTCTTCATGCCACATTGACGTTGCAGAAAAACATGGGGAGGCCAAGTGGGCCCACAACGGTTGCCTTGATGACAAGTGCATGTTCGGGTGGTCAAAGAAGTCTCTGTATAACGGTAGACTTGGGTTTCCTCTGATCTTCTCAACCATTCTGACTGACTGTAGCATCCTCATAAAGGATGTTGCTTAACACAGGGATTGATATTGAATGCTCTTGGGGGGACTGCCGTTGTCTGCTGTTAGAGCACTTTCTAGCTAGTATTACTACAGTATTGAGGACACTAGACAGTGTAGCTTCCCCCTCTCACTTCCTTTAGAGGAAGAGTACTTGTTTCTTACTCCTCCTCCAGAGCACAATAGACAGGAAACCTCCACTCATTCATCTCCGTCTTACAAGCTCTATGAATCCAAGAGCTGTTCTATATCCCTGGGATTTCATTGGGAACATCCACCATAGTATTCACCTCCATGGTTCTCAATCTCTTACTGCTACCATATGCAGCCTTGGCCTTACTGAGCCTCTTGGATTATGCAACCAGCTGGGAAGCTTTCTTCTGTTGTCTGTCCTGCCAGGGTTAGATTCCTCCTCTCCTTCAAAACATTCATAGCCTACTCAGGAACATTAGTTGGTTCAGTACCATAGCCTGCACCACCAAGAACAGGACAATGAGGGAGAATATGTGCAGGAAACAGAAGAGCAACTGATTACAGCAGCAATATAGTCTTTTTTACTTGACAAGGCAGGCATACCTTCCACCGCTAGCCAGCTGGATGATGATAAAGTTCCCAAAGACCTTTTACATACCATGCTAAGAGACCTTGAAAATTCCTGTGGCAGTAGTACAAGAAAAATCTCACAAGTTACTGGACATCATCCTCTCCTCCATGCCTGAAAGGCTTGCCATGCCTATTAATGTAGGACTACTGGAAGTGCCAAAAAATGTTGGGAAAGTCCAGCATATGTGGAACTCATGCCTAAAACCAGCAGATATATGTTAGCAAGTCCCTCCAAGGGATTTGAATATTTCAGTATCCTCCCAGTTCCTGGATTACTGATAATGGCGGTGATGCATGGAAAGTCCAAATAACAAGGGCCCACAAGGATGACACAAAGGGATAAAGATTTAAAAAAACCCTAGATGTATCTATCAAAATGATTTATTTATGTTGAAGTCTGCAGATGTCTCTCTCAAATTACCAGGCATTTCTGTGAAAATATCTGCTGTTTAAAATTCAAGTCTCCATAATCCCTTCATTGCATCATGAAGACTAGTTTGTGGCTCTTGGCCTAAAATACACGTACTTTGACACATCTTTTAACCTGACATTCAAGAAATACCTCAGATTCCAAGTGGGAGCATCTCACTACCAATACAGAGGATTGCTCTTCAGGAAAGAAACTACACCATCTGCTCAAGAAACTCCCTAAAGAAGAACAGGAACAAATTTACACTGGCCCACCTCTAGAGCTTCGACTAGGGGTATTCTATCTGCTATCCAAAATCCATAAATCTGGGAATCCTGGACACCCCAATCCCCGATATTACCATGGCAAACCTGGTGGCTGAACTTTGTGACTTTGTCCTCACCCACAATTATTTCAGATTTTGGGACAATTTATACCTTCAAGTCAGTGGGACTGCTATGGGTATCCACATGGCCCCATAGTATGCAAACATTTTTATGGCAGACTTAGGGGATGAGAGCTGAGGAAGTGTTAGTCTAACACCCCTACTCTACTTGCACTGTATTGATGACATCTTCATGATCTGGACCCATGGAAAAGAAGCCCTTGAGGAATTCCACCACGATTTCAGCAATTTCCATCCCAACATTAATGGAAATTGGACCTCAGCCTGGACTAGTCCACACAAGAGGTCCATTTACTGGACACTACCATGCTAATAAGCAATGGTCACATAAACACCACCCTATATCAGAAACCTACTGACCACTATACTTACCTGTATTCTTCCAGCTTTCATCTAGACCACATCACGTGGTCCATTGTCTACAGGCAAGGTCTAAGATACAATCACATTTGCTACAGTCCTTCAGTGAGAGACAAACACCTACAGGATCTCTCTCAAGCATTCTTAAAACTACAGTACCCACCCGGTGAAGTGAATAAACAGATTGATAGCGCCAGAAGGGTACCCAGAAGTCACCTACTGCAAGGCAAGCCCAACAAAGAAAGTAACAAAACACCACTCGCTGTCCCTACAGCCCCCAACTAAAACCTCTCCAGCACATAATCAAGGATCTACAACCTGTCCTGAAGGACGATCCCTCACTCTCACAAACCTTGTGAGACAAGCCAGTCCTCACTTACAGGCAGCCCCTGAAGCTGAAGCAAATACTCACCAGTAACCATACACCAGACAACAAAAACATAAACCCAGGAACCAAACCCTGCAACAAACCCCGGTGCCAACTCTGTCCACATACGTATTCAAGTGACACCGTCATAAGACCTAACCACATCAGCCACATGATCAAGGGCTCATTCACCTGCACATCTACCAATGTGATATATGCCATCATGTGCCAGCAATGCCCCTCTGGCATGTACATTGGCCAAACCAGTCAGTCTCTACACAAAAGAATAAACGGATACAAATCTGACGTCAGGAATTATAACATTCAAAAACCAGAAGGAGAACTCTTCAGTCTCCCTGGTCACTCAATACAGACCTAAAAGTGGCAATTCTTCAATAAAAAAACTTTAAAAACTAATGTGAAACTGCATAACTGGAATTAATTTGCAAACTGGACACCATCAAATTAGGCCTGAATAAAGAATGGGAGTAGTTGGGTCATAACAAAACCCTAAATCCAATTTCCCCCTATTGTTACTCACACCTTCTTGTCAACTGTTTGAAATGGGCCTCTCTCATTACCACTACAAAAGTTATTTTTCCTTTCTTGGTATCCTGCTGTTAATTGAATTGTCGCCTTAGACTGACTTCACATTTGGTAAGGCAACACCCATCTTTTCATGTATTTATACCTGCTGTTGTATTTTCCACTCCATGCATCTGATGAAGTGGGTCCTAGCCCACAGAAGCTTATGCCCAAATAAATTTGTTAGTCTCTAAGGTGCCACAAGGACTCTCCATTGTGTTTGTTGATACAGACTAACACAGCTACCACTCTGAAACCTATCGGGTGCATGATAATAATCGCAGCTCATCTGTGACAAGGGATCAGGTCTGTGATCAAGATCTTCCTCAACAGGTGAATGACTCCATCCACTTCATACTACATTTTTTTTTTTAAACAACAGTGGAACACAGGATAAACGAGGAAGAGTCCCACTGTTGCCAGCACAGAGGACAGAATCTATATAGGGCCTGTGTTAGATTTTACATCAGCTAGAGCTTATTTAACACAGCAAAAGTTCCAGGCCATGGTAGTCTTCATCATTAAGGTTAAGATACTGTCATGGGTATTTCTGGTAAAAGTCAGGGGCAGATCATGGGCAATGAACAAAAATTCACAGAAGCCTGTGACTTTCCCCTGGCTTTTATTAAGAATACCCTGGTCGAGGTGTGGGGGAGCACTAGCAGTTGGAGCACTGCTGAGGCTCAGCTCCGAGAGCTACTCCACCCTCATTGCTGCTCCTGAGCAGGGACTGATTTGCCACTGCTTCATCTCCAAGGGGGCGTACCTAGCCCTGGCCACTGCGTCAGGCCTGGGGCTGCTGCTCTGATGGCTGGACATGGCCCTGGGGGCAGGCACTGTGGCCCTGGGAATTGACCGGGAGCTCCTGCTCCAGGAGTTCCTGGAGCTGACGACTGCCTTAGCTCTGCCCCTGTGGAAGAAATCGCGGAGGTCCCAGAAAGTCACAGAATCCGTGACAGAATCATACCCTTACTCATCAGTCATGTGCATGCAAACCCACAGACATTTATAAAAGAACACCTTAGACTTCTGGGTCACATGGCCTCCTGAACCTATGTCACCAACGTGCCATATTTCACTTCACTTCCATGCAGGGGTGACTGAAATCTGAAATCTACCCAGCAATCGTCATATGGACATGAAAGTGCAGATCTGCTGGGAAATTTTCTTTCTAGCTAAGGTTGTAAAAATAGTCTGATCCCTTTTTGTCAGTCTAATGTACCATTTTTAGAAGTCAAGCACACAAATCACATTTAGGATACAGATTAATTGCATATTTCAATCTAGATACTTATAGCATATTTCATCACAGCTCCCTAGTGGCCAAAATAGATCAAAGTGCATGAGTTGTACTGGGGAGATGTGTATTAACTTGTGTAGGAAACCAATTTTCAGTGATTAAACATTACTTCATTTATCTGAAAGTTGAATATCTAGAATTTCAGGTGCTGTATATGGTGAGCCATGCATTCCTAGTCTGCTGTAACATGGAAAGTTTGTTGCTTCAAGCTGTTGCATAAGGTGTTCTGCCACTCTCATTTTATTTTGTGTTATGGCTTTTTTCCACTTTCTAATCATGCATAATACGAATAGTGTACATGGTGTCAAGCCTACTTGCAATAAACCTCTTCTGCGGTGATTGAATCCATACATTTTGAGAGAGGGCGAGGTAACATCTTTTACTGGACCAATTGTGACTGGTTCCCCGGGATGCAACCTGGAACTGGGATACCCTGAGCCCCCTGACTCCCTCTCACACTGTGATGCTGTGAGAAACTGCAATCCTCTCCAGGTCCTGCATTTACACAGCCACCAATAGGCAGGACACTGAGTTACATGAATGCTGAGTTACATGAATGCTTCTTCTAGCCACTCATGAACTGACAATTGAGGCTCCAGCCAATTCCCCCCAGCTCCCCAGCCTAGGATCCCAGAGCTGTAGTCTTGCCCCAGTCAGAAGGCTGAACAGTGTAAGTTAATTACCCAGTACACCCCTGCTGCAATGGGGAGAGGACATGCACCAGCCTTGTTCCTGAGCAGATTTCCCTTGCACTTCAAATAACATGCTGTTATAGGTAAAATGTATAACAGATTTATTAGCTACAGAAAGATAGATAAAGTGATTATAAGTAGTAAGACTACAGATCAAAGTTGGTCACCTAAGAAATAAATGTAAAATTGCAATCTGAGTTCTATAAATTAGACAGGATTTGAATCAAGCAGCGTCTCACCTTGACAGACAATACAAGAAGGTCACAGATCTTCCATACACAGGCTAAAAATTCCTGTCAGTCTGGGACCACCTCACCAGTTCAGTCTTTGTTCTCCAGATGTGCTTCCAGATGTTGAGTTGTGTGGAGAGTGAGGCCAAGTGATAACGTCACTTCCTTCTTGTATAGTTTAATCAGCTTGCTGGAAAGATCCTTTGCTGTGCAGTGAATCAAGCAGTCTCCATTGTTTACATGCTATTTCTGAGCAGTTTCCATTGTATATAATTTCTGTGGTAGGCCTTTGTAGTATGGATTCCCCTTAATGGGCCATCCATAATATCTGGCTTCTTCATGGTTGTACCTGAGAATATGGGGTGCCATAGTGTTGCTTTGGGGTACAGAACATCACACCAACCTTCACAGAGGGTTTGTGGTCATAAATTTATGTAGCAAAGTTCTCAGATACTGTGGTGATGAGTGGCAGAGAAATGCTGATAAGAAAAATAATCAGTTTCTGTGAACCATTCGACCAGTTGGAGGAACTTTAAAGCACCTGTGAATTAGTATTCTAGCTTCTTCTGAAAGTCAGTGAGAGTAATGTATCCAGTTGTGGAAGGATTTTTGAAAACCTCATTCTAACTTTAACAGAGATTTTTGTTTTAGGTATTGTGACGGAGTCAGACCAGAAGGATATAGGAGAGTGCTGGAAGGCAGGTATATTAGTCTCAGGATGTGCAGGTCCTTGTTCCCTGGATAGCCAAACAAAGGCTACTCCAGGCCAATCAAGACACCTGGGGCCAATTAAGAACCTTCTAGAAAGGAGTAGAAACAGCTAGCCTAACTGGGACACCTGAAGCCAATCAGGGACTGGCTGAAACCAGATAAAAACCTCCCAGTTAGTCAGGTGGGTGTGGGTGTCAGGAGCTGTGGAAGGAAGTTATCCTGTTGGTGAGACTGAGTGTTGGACAACATATCATACTGAAGGAAGGAGGCCCTGACGTAAGGGTGAAGTGGAGTTTGAAGAAGCAGGGACTGCTGTGGGGAAGTAGCCCAGGGAATTGTATTGTGTTTTGTGCCTAAAAGGTCAGCCATCTTAGCTGATACTATTAGGGTCCCTGGGCTGGAGTCCGGAGTAGAGGGTGGGCCCGGGCTCCCCCCTTTTTCCATCTTCCATACTGGCCTGTGATGAAGGCAACTCACTAGGTGGTGACTCTTGCCAATTATACTGAGAAAGGGAGGTCACTCTGGGGCCTAGATGAGTTTCTGAGGCCCCTAAATCTGCCAGGAAGCGCAGGACCCACAAGTACAGACTTGGAGCTTTGTCACAGTATATTTAACCTCAGTATGTTTGCCAAATACCAATGTAGGTTTTTATATCCTGCCATATAATCCATCTTTCAGGGTTTTTTCCACTTTACCTGCTTTGGAAGTTGAAGAGTAGGAAGTATTTGTCCTGCCCTAAACTGCACTGTAATATTGGCACACTGTTAAACACTTGGTGCATTCAATGCCAAAGATTGTTGTGTTTCAGTTTGGGATGAAGTGATTCCTCTGTGTATCTGTTTGGGAAGCACTTGGAATCCATTGGGACGGAAGATGCTATGTTGATTCCTTTCTAGGTGTGCGCATGCCCATGTTCACGGTTGTTGGAGATTTTTGCTGTAGTTTTATCCATAGGGTTGGCAGTGGTGCCCCCTGGAGTGCCATGTAGGTGTGTCGGTATATCAGGCTCTGCAAGGGAGTTTGGGTCCAGGGAGGATGTCTGAGGTGCAGGCCCTGGGGCAGAGGATTGGGGTGTAGGACAGTTGAGAGGTTGGGCTCAGAGATGGAGTTTGGGTGCAGGCTCCGGACAGCAGATGGGGGGTGGAGGAGGGGGTGAGGGGTGCAGGCTCTGGGTCAGAGTTTGGGTGCAGACTCGGGGCTTCGGGAAAGAGTTAGGGGTGTAGGAAGGGAGTGTGGGTGCAGGACGGGGTGTGTGGGAAGGGGGTGGGGAAACAGGCTATGGGATGCAATTTGGATACAGGCTCGGGGCTGGAGGTGCAGGAGGGGGTGAGGGGTACAGGCTCTGGGAGGGAGTTTCGGGGCCAGAGGAGGGATGTGGGAAAGGGATGATGGTGCAGGCTCTGGGAGGGGTGCAGCGCTTATGAGGAGGGGACTGCCATCAAATATGACAGGATTAGTGAAAACCTGACAAATGCAGAATAAAGCACCATGTAGTTACTAATATGCTGCGACACAAATAGAAAACAACAATAACTGGCATAGTCTGAAGCAGATAGTTTCCACACGTCTGAGTGAATCAGTTACAAAGCTTCTACAAATCATGTGCTCCTTTCACACAAATACAATCACATTCTAATGCCATAATTGCTTACGATTTGGGCATGTATCACACACTAGTAAATAGCTTGAAAATAGCATTGAAAGCCAGTAATAAAATTTGGCATACTTATGATAGAGATTTTCAAATATGCATGATTGGAACAAAACTGTGGTATTTTTTATTGTTTCAGCAGTCATGAATGACCATTGTTCCTTAGCTGACTGGTGCTCCAGGAGCTATTGCATGTTCTGTTTCTCTGGCCCTTTTTTTTTTTTTTTTTTAAAGTGTAAGGCCTTGGTTACACTGGCACTTTATAACGCTAAAAGCTCCCAGGAGTGCTATAACCTCCTATCGGTCCACACTGGCAAAACACGTAGAGCGCTATAACCGTGGAGTTATAGGGCTTCTGGTAATCCACCTCCGCACGGGGAATAAGGGCTGTAGCGCTCCCGCTGTAGCGCTACGGCGAGAATGTGGACACCCACTGCGCTACAAGTGATCTCTTGAGATGCCTAGAGCCATTTAAGGCAATTGACGTCTCTTCCCTTTCTTTTGAACTCGGCTGGAGGAATGTGGAAGTACCTCTTTAGAGTTTCTCTCTTAACTCGGCAGATAAGCAATGCAAATGTTTAAGGAGGGAGCCTGTGTGAAAACAAAGCCCTCTGTGACTGGACAAGCACTGACAGGCTCTCAGAAGGACGGAAAAACCACTGGCTCTCTCCCTCTGCATACACACACAACACGTCCCCCCTTACCCCCCTCGTTTAAAAAGCACGTTGCACCCAGCTGAATGCTGGGATACCTGCCCTAATGCGCTGCTCTTAATGCCGCCTGAAGTGCTGCAAATGTGGCCATGCTATACTGCTGGTGCGTCTCAGTGTGGACACTCAATAGCGCTACCATATTGATGTATAAGGGGACCGCTATAACCAAAAGCACTATAATTCTGTAAGTGACCTAATGTATACATTGTACATGACCTAAGTTAGTAGGAGTAAGTTTCATTATTCTGTCTTGCACAGCTTCATCTACCCCGAACTCGGTATATATAAAAAAACTAAAAATGAAAATACTTCAAAATCTCTTTTAAAAAAAAACTTGCATGCGGTATATCTGTAGCCATGTCAGTACCAGGATATTAGAGAGACCAGGTGTGTGAGATAATATCTTTTATTGGACCAACTTCTGTTAGTGAGAGAGAGAGAGAGAGAGAGACAAGCTTTCGAGCTTACATGCTCTTCTTCAGATCTGGGAAAGGTGCTCCCAGTGTAAAAGCAAAATGCAAGGTGGAACAGATTATTTAGCATAAGTCATTAGCACGTATTGTAAGGGGCCATTCAAGTTAAAGTGGCCCGTTAACACCTCTGCAGTCATAAGGGGAGAAAAAGAGGGGGTTTGCGGGTTACAAATTGGTATAATAAGCCATAAATCTAGTGTCGTTATTAAAATCATTATTTTTAGTGTCTAGCAAAGTAATGAATTTAATCTCCCAGAATCATCTTCTGAAAGTTTTGTGTGATTTTCCTTTGAGGATGAGGTCTGATAGGCCAGATATAGAGCAACTGATTTCTGAAAAGTGTTCACCCACCAGTGACAGGGTGTTTTTGTCTCATATTACTTTCTGGTGTAAGTTCATCTGAGAGTGTAATGATTGTTTGGTTTCACCCCATAGTTGCTATTGGGGCATTTAGTGCACTGGATGAGGTAGACCACACGTTGTGGCAGGCATATGTAGGACTATGGATCTTGAAAGGTGTGTTGTGCAGGGTTTGATTGTTCTAGCCATAGAGATACATCTTGTTCTTTTAGGGGCTGGTGCTACTTTGAGTTGGTGTGTCTAGGTCTGTGGGGAGCTTGCTTCTGATGATAAGCTTGGAGAGGCTGGGGATGGAGGGAAGGAGTTTGCTTAAAGGCCAGATGTGTGGGTTCAGGAAAGACTTGTTTCAGGATTGGGTCCCCATGGAGTATGGATTGTAGTTGTTTGATATCCAATATGGGTTCCAGTGTGGGGTGATAGGTGACAACTAGGGGTGAGTGATTAGAGGATTTTGTTTCTGTACTGAAGCAGGTTTTCTCAGAGTATTTGTTGTCCCATGACATGATGTGATCTACTTCTCTGGTAGTGTAACAGCACCACCTGGTGACTCCGGCCATAATAATACTGTCCTTTTAAAAAATCTCACAATATCATAGGGTCACTCTTTTAGGTGTGTAAGTGTGGGGTTTATGATGTGGCTGTGAGTGAAATTCACAAATTTAGAGCTAATGAAAATTAATCACTTTGATATAAAAAGTATTGAAGACAATAAGATGCTACAAACTAATTAATTTTGGCAGGGCTACTCACAGGTACTGACTTCCCCTCTCCCCAGTGGGTTCTTGACCACTCTCCCACCTACCCCTGCCCTGCCTCTTCTCCACCTCCTCCCCTGAGTCTCCATTCCTTCACCTCCCTCCCAAAAAGTCCTAAGCACCTCCAAACAGCTATTAGGTGGTGGGGGAGCAGGAAGCGCTGGGAGGGAGGAGAAAGAGCGGAGACAAGGCGTACTCAGGGAGAAAGAGGCAAGGAGTGCGGAGCTCAGCTGCTGGTGGGTGTAGAGCACCCACTAGTTTTTCCCCATGGGTGCTCCAGGCACCCACGGAGTCGGTGTCTCTGGGGCTACTAGACTTGAGCCCATGGTATGATGACATCTCCAAATTTCACAGTATTGCTTTATGATTTAATTGCTAAGAAAAAATATTTCCTTTTGGTGATAGAGAATTTACAGTATTTTACTTTGATTGTCAAATGGTTGTATATTAAGTCTTTGGAACCAGTAGTGTGCACTAAACAAAGACTGGTAATAAAATTTTGAAACACTATCGTATGACTAAACTTTGTGGGAAAATATTTAATTTACAGTGAAGAGAACGTTAAAACATGAAGGGCTCCTATTTGCTCCTGTGTTAAGGTTGAATGGCGTAGACACATTCTATTTATTACAAAGAAGAATTACAAAAATAGTCTGTTGTCCTAGAAGAGAAATGCATTCTAATAGACAGCATTATGACTTTGAAAAGTTAAATAAAAGATTAAAGTAGACTTCTTATCTACTGTAAAGAATTTAAAACTGATAAAAGAAAACTTGTTTTCATGTAGCGCATAATTAACCTGTGGAACTCACTGCTCCAAAGTATCATTCAAGCCAAAAGTTTTAGTAGGTTTCCAAAAGAATTAAATGTTTACATGGATAACAAAACTAACATCAATAAGATATATTCCATAAAGAATATTAATCTTCATGGTTCAGGGCACAGGCCAACCTATAAATGATAGAGATAAGAAAATTTCTGTCATTGGGAGGTTAATCCATAGTTGTTTGTTGTTGTGGTAAATGCACCACAGTCTCTTGAAGCATCTGTTACCAGCCATTTTAACTAGTATCTCCTCTCTTAAATCAGGGATGGGCAAACTTTTTGGCCTGAGAGCCATATAGGGGAATAGAAATTGTATGGCAATCCATGAATGCTCACAAAATTGGGGTTGGGGTGCAGGAGGGAGTGAGGGCTCTGGTTGGGGGTGCAGATTTTGGGGTGGGGCTGGGGATGAGAAGTTTGGGTGTAGGAGGGTGATCAGGGCTGGGATCGATGAGTTTGGAAAGCTGGAGGGGGATTGAGGCTAGGGCGTGAGGAAAGGTTCAGGGATGAAGGCTCTGAGTGGCACTTACCTGAAGCGGCTCCGAGAGCAGTGGCATATCCCTTTTCCGGCTCCTACATGGAGATGCGGTCGGGTGGCTCTGCATGCTGCCCCATCTGCAGGCACCGCCCCTGCAGCTCCCATTGGTGCTTTGGGGGCCATTGGCGTACATAGGAGCTGGAGCGAGGACATGCTGCGGCTTCCGGGAGCTGCATGGTGCAGCCCACAACCCTGCACCCGGCTGGAGCGGGGGGGCTAAGCTGCGTGGTGCCGCCCTCCACCCAGCGCCCTGGTTGGAGTGGGACTGAGCTGTGTGATGCGACTCCCAACCCAGCGCTCTGGCTGGGGTGCTGGAGCAGGGCAAGCGCCAGACCCCGCTCCCCTACTGGAGCTTGCAGGACAGCTTAAATAGCTTGCGGGCCGCAGTTTGCCCACCCCTGTCATAGCTGATCCCTTGGTCTGATCCAGTATGGCATTTCCCAGTTTTGCAGTGCAGTTTATTAAACTTGTTTTAAAAATTTAAAATGATCCGAGACTGTTTCAAGAGTCCGGATCCAACCTCACATTTCCAAATTCAAAATGTTTTGTCCCTAATCCAAAGTGTATATTTTAGAGCCATCACCTAGTGTTAATGGAATATTATTTTTTGAATACACTACAGTATAGTCTTAACTAAATTCTTGTTAGCAATATATTCTTGCATGCTTTTGAGAGTTGACATTAGTATGAAATAAATATAATAGGCTGTAATGTAACTGGGAAATTTATATAGGAGAGACTGTAAAACACAACTTGGTAATGGTGAAGATTAGGTATCTGAATGTTTTCTATCCTGAATTGATATTCTGAATGTAGCTTTCATGGGAGCTATAGTTTCGTCAGGTTCTACTCCACTGTATTCAGAGGTTTCTATAGTAATTGCTATGGCAACATTGATGCAAGAAATGTTCCCACAGGCACCCAGACAAATTACTGAAAACATTTTGCTGCATCTCAATTAAATTATTGAAAATATGCCTTCAGAGATAATGATGTAAATAGTCAAAAACTACTTATTTACTAGGCAACATGGTCATTCTCCTGATAAAGAGCTAAATACTCTTATTAAAGCAATATTTGGTTACACATACCATATGAGAGTCTTTCCTATCGCCTGTGTGGTTTCAGAGAGATTGTCAAACTGTTCAGGCCTAAAATTTTGTTAAAGATGTTATAATTCTGATAGACACATTCAGATGATAAATATCTAGGATGTATGTATAAAAAAGTAAATAGTCATTCAAAAATGATAATTTAATAGATAAATACCCTTATTATAGAAGAATAGTGTTGAGACTGATCTTTATTTCCTGATCCAGTGACATGACAGACTATGGTTACAAAAGTCACATGCCAGGGATCCGTATTAGTTAATTCTGGTGGCTACTCTTAAGTGGCCCATAAACTCTATTTTCATCATTTTGTGTTGATTCAGGATGCTTAAATTAACTAGTACCATTCCTGGAGCTGTGCTGACATCAGTCAACAATGTGCGCAAACAGGGATGTTCTGTTATCAAACAATACTGTATATATTGAAAGTGTTTTTAAAACCAGCGTGTTGCACATTCAGACAAGATTTTGTTCATGTAGTCGCTTTATTCTGAATGAAGGTTGAAGTAATACAAACAAAGAGGAAAACAATCCAACGTTTACCACATGGACAAAGATTTTTGTTTTAACTTGATTATATTTTACAGATTGATTTGTTAGTCACTGGAAGTTTTGTCTGCACATGAACTGGAAGACAGAATCTTAAGTTGTTATAAAAAATGGGGAATGAAAAATTCAGTACTAAAAAAATACTGTCAAGTTGTTTTAAAGAGATAGTACATCAAGACCAAATGTAGATAACAGGAAGATCACAACCTTATTAAATGTGGTGGAAAACAGGGTTTCTAAATCCCTTGGACCTGTGTCTGTCCTCACTTATACCTGTACAATTTCACTGATATTGCACAATGTAAATGAGGAATGAATTCAGCTCAATATTTACATTTAATTTGACTTCTTGGAACAAAAAGACGGCCCAATGATCCAAGTGTAATGAAAGATTTGCCAGTCATCTCTCCTAGTAAATCTAAGTGTTATATCATTGGACACTGATAAATTGAATTCATTTATATAGTAAACACTGCTTTGAACTTTGATTCAGTGTCTTAATTTTTGATAAATTAGAACTGTATAGTTCTGTTTTTAGCACGATATGAATGAAAAGTTTCAAAACTGAGTTTGAAACAAAATCTAACATTCCAGTTGCTTATCAGAGAAAAGTATTTGTTGTTTGACATACTTAGGTACTAGGAATGTCTATCTAAAGATGTTTCAGCTGTGAGGATTCTTTTAATTCTTTAAGTATAGCACAGTTTATTCGTATCTAGTGATGCTGAGAGGCCAAATGAATAAAACACATAGTACAAAACTCAAAGAGAGTGAGAGGTCAGAGATCAAATTGAGATGTTAAGTGAATTACAGTTAGAGTTTGATTTGGTAAGGTCCATAACAGAGCTGGGTGGGAAATGGTTTTCTTGTCCTGTGAAAATTTTTGAGATTTTGACATTTTTTCATTTCCTGAATCAGTCGAAATGTTGAAATCTTGGGGGGAACAGTGGGGCAGAGAATTAATTAAGGGTCAGTTGAAACATTTTGTTTAAATTTCAACCATTTTGATTTTTTTAATATAATTAGTTACATTTTGAATCAAAAAGCCATTTTGAACCAGAACAGGGATTTTTGTTTAGAAAATGTCAAAAAAATTTCATGTTGATACATTTGAAATTTCTTCCCCCAAAACCTTTTCAAATTGAAAAAATTGTCAGAACAGAGACTTCACTGGAAAAACTTGTTATCAATTAATCCGCATTTGCCAATGAAAAACATAGTTGAAAAATTCCAACCAGTTCTAGCACTTAATACTTTTGGCCTGATTTTATTGCTCATGCACTTAGTTAGGCATGTCCTGAGCACTTTACACATCAAGCACTTAGTAAGATTCCACATGCCTGTTATTGGACGATAATCTACAAAGCAGCAAAATGGAATTTGGCATAGTTTCATTAACTCCTTGCTCTGAAAAGTCTGAAGGCCTGGCTAGTGTAGACACTCAGTTATGGGGGTATCTTTCACCTTCTTAGCAGGTTGTTATCACACACCAAAGTTAAAGATTATTGGCAAGGCCTCAGTCACTTTAAAAGTAGTTTTTTAGTTCTCATTGCTAATAGACTTGTAACTTTCCTAGAATTAGACAAAATCTTTCTTTGTTTCCAAAGAAGTATCTTATAGTCATTCTAGCTATTAAAAATATTCCTTTACACAACAGTTATCTTTTTCAGTGAAAAATCTTTTGAAAGCAACTATCTGCTTTTAATTGATTACATTTCATCAAAGCAAGTCTCCTTCCTTGACTGACTGGCATAATGCCATGTCTCTAACGACCAGCTATAAAAAAGTAGCACACAGTATCCTTTAAAAGATTGACAAAAATGTCTTTTATATTACAGTACTTGTGAAAACTTCAAATAAGGTGATTGAAGTTTAAATGCTGAAACAGTCTTATTTGGTGTTTACATACAAATCTATCTTGCAGCCTTCCATAGTCCAAATGGAAGATACAATGTGGGAAAAATAAATAGATTCAAAATGAGGGAGCAAGAAAATAGCAGTAAACAAATTTTTAAAATAATATTGGATCACCTTCTTCAAAATGAATAATACTTGTGTAATTTTGATCTCTACATTTAGCATTTCCAAGTAAAAAATTTATAATAGCTGCAGAGAGAAAACCACAGCTTTGTTTGTGAGCATGACAATTTATAGTTACATCTAAAATGAAGCTGGATGAGATGGGTTCAAAAAAACAAATAACATCCTATGGAAACTACCTCCTGTTTTCTTTATTATGGACGTGATGAGATGAAACTTGAATGATTTCTTAAAGAATTGAAGAAGATTCTCTGGAAACCATCAGTAACAACACTATAGGGTTGGACTGCAATATATTTCTGACCACTAGTTTTTACTGAGGGTTTATTTCTGTTATGAAAACAAAATGGAATGAATTCTCTGTTTCCTTGAACTTGAATATTGTTGTGTCTTTTCCTTGAGGTTTTTCTCTGGTGTTCTTATGACAGGTCGCCATTTAAGCAATGCCAATGGATGTTTTTGTCATGCACACAGGATGTTGTCCATACATTTGATCTTAATGTGAAAATCATCAAGACTTTTAAAACAAATTGTCGTTCTGTTCTTAAAACTATACTTGCTTCACAAGCACATAATGACACAGCAACTGTACAAATTAATATAAATGTTGCTGCCCTGTTTCATGGACACAAAACAATGCTCTTAGTATTTAAAAAAACAAAAGCAAACAAAACTAAACAAATCCCCAATAATATTAATACATTACTGGTGGAAAGATTGGAAATGCAAAAGTGAAGTTTTCAGTAGAAAAATTAGTATATATCCTTTAAAAACTATCCCTAGCTCAGAAGTGTCCAGTATGTTCTCTACTAACCACATCTGGCTAACAGGCTATTGAATCGTGGCTAATGCATGTAGCCTTTTTATGATGTGGCTTAATGTGGCTTTTATATAATATGGCTAATAAGAAAAATTCGAAACCACAAGTGTGGCTAGTATCAAACTTCTATTGGACATTGCTGCTATCTGAATCCACCTTCAATTTACAACATCAACAGAAGTATTTGTATCTGCTAATTTAATCTTTGGGATAGAACTTGGGACCAAAGCTTGACCTCTGTGGCTGTATACCTAGGGAGGTTGTTTGACTTCTGTTGGCTAGCAGCCATGAAATCTGTATTTCAGTTTTGGATAGGGGCGTATATACATTTATCACAAAGATGCTTTTCAGTGTTTTATATCAATAGTTAAAACTTCAGAATAAAAAAAAACTTAAAACTTTAAATCAGGCCCATATTTATTTCTTCAACAACTGAAATGCTCTATCATTTGGGGGGGGGGGGGCGGTTTGACAATTTTTACATCAAAACTTAAATCTCTTTTTTGATCTTCAAAAGTGTTTCCTTCAGAAGAGAACATTTTGAAAATACTCTGCTTTTACAAGAAATTAAATGCAAAAATTGAAAAAGATATGATTTCTTTGGTAATCTGGACTCAATATTTTACAGTATTATGCATTGATTCATGATTTAAATAAGCATATTGTGAAGAAAGCATGGAAAAACAGTATGTGTAAGACTTGTTTCACTGTTGACTGTATCTGGTTCAGTGATTCAGCTTTTCATTTACATAGATTCAGCTTTTCATTAACACATTCTCAGAGGCTGTTTCCTTAGTTAATTTCCTGCTTAATGTTTTCTGACACTGACAGTCTAAAAATGACATGTTCATATTTGGCATGTCAGCATATGCTGCTAAAAATCCCTCACCAACTCTCTTTTGAATTATTGTGTCTACTGTACTGCAAAGAGCAGAGGAGAATATTATTTTCCTCACAATATCATTATATTTAAATGGGCTTGATTTGCAGTGCCTTTTTATTTTGAACCTAATATCCCATGGTGCAAAACAATTGATGTTTGTAGTGAATTCATATTATGTTATCACCTTATATAAGCATTTAAGGCAATACTACACTACTTGATTTAATTTTTTTAAAAATTCCAATTCTAGCAAATACTTTGTATTTAACTTTTATAACCTGGAGAAAATTTCTTTGTAAGAAATGTTGGGACAGAGTTCCTGTCTGAAATATCCTTCCCCTTTGTCACATTCCATAATCTATTTTAGATGTCCCTAGAGTGTCAGTTTCATTACATATCATGCAAGAACTTTCCCCTCTCTTGTTCTTGCCACCTGGAAAACCCTTTCTATAATATCAGTTTCAGCTTCATTCAGTTTCTATCTTCTTTTAAATCATATAATTTCCACTGTGTGTGCCTTTTAATTTAGCTCTTCCTTTTGGTCTCATGAGTGAATGGCATTGATGGACCTATCCTGTGGAATATAGACCAGAATATTATATTTTAATTGGATGGATTTTAAAATTCTCTTGCACTCTGCAGTATTTGTTTAGGCAAACTCCAGTTAAAATTAGTAAATGGGCAGAGGAATTGCAGAATCAAAGTGACTTCAAGACACTAAAGGCCCAGTTTGAAGGCTGTAGGACTTTGCTCTTGAGAATTTCATTTTCTGACTGGAGATGGCTTGAAACAATCTGGGATGTGCATTCTGCTTCACTATAATTCAAGAATAGGCTAAAGCTGCAAACTTCGATTTCAGTTTTAAATTTTAGACATTTTGTAGTTTAGGTTTTGTTTGGCCCATTATAAAAACAAACAAACATGTATGAAACTCAAATTTAATCTTGCATTTTAATACCTCTTCTCCCTCTTACCTCCCCAAAATTATGATCCAGGGTTTGGTTTGGTCTTATCTCTACCATAAGTGGAGCTTGGCTACTTTCTGCATCACTGAAAGTGGCTTCTATATGTATGACAGTTAGCCTTTTGAAATAAGTAGTCACATAATGCTGATTAGTCTGGTATTGTATACTATAAATGGAACAGAAAATGGGGAAGTTAGTTCTATAATAGTGGAAGGGTCAGTCCTGGAGGGAGTTGGTTAAGGAAGCTTAATCTTAAACTGATAACTGTAGGCTTGCAGTGTAATTACCTCCATCTGATTTGTGCTGCTTATAAGAGCACAAATTGGAGGAAGAACAAGTTGTAGAGAATTTTGTACACCCTCAGTGTTAACCAGACCATAAAAAATTAGTAATTACTTCAGTGTCAGAAGAACAAACTGTGTCTTGACATGTTTCATTACTTTGTTAATTTAAAGCTCCTTTTGGTAAGACTGTTTTATTTCACTGAGCTGTTCTATTAAGGCTCTCTGATAACAGCATGATTGTGGAGAAAGAAAAGAACTGGGATTCCATTAGAATGTAGAGCGGTTCATTCTAACCAAAACAAACTGATGTGCTGATTTGTAAGCCAGTAAGGGTGCTGAAGGTGGGGAGGGGTGAAAATTGGCAAAACAGATTAAATATCAAGTCTGTTCTATAAAAACTTTTCTGGCTGTTGTCCATATGGTGCTGGATGCTTTCAACTTAGTTGAAAGTTACAGGCTGATAACAGTTTGACAGTGATAAATTGAGTCATCAGAATTGCGCTAATGGATGGACTTCAGTTCAGAGCCCCAAGTAGATTAATAGGCATGTCAAAATTATCACTCGCTGCAGAGTTTCAAGCTCTTGTTACAGTGATGATTGCAGGAATGGATATAAATGACTTGTTCTTATTGTTAAGTTTTTCTTTTCCCTAGTAATTGTTGTCTTAACTATATAAATCATGCCATACTTGCTTAAGATGAAGCGTCTTTTGTTTTCCACATACTGAATTAAAATAGAACTAATGGTCTGTGCTTTGCGATAAGGAAGGCAAGAGAAAAGGGAAAACTTATGGGACAGTAGCATTAAAAAGTTGAAGAAAAGTATAGTAATATGGTGTAAGGATGGACTTTTGAGAAGTGTCTATGTGATTTAGGACCACAAGTCCCATTGAAAGTCCATTGGTAGTTTTCAAAATCCCACCCTGAATTCCTGCTGTGGGATTGTGTATGCCACTTCCTAGAGAAGAGCATGAAACACTTTTTGGACAAATAACTTTTTTTTTTAAGTAGTTATTGATGACCACATGCTGTGCTCCTTGTGTGGTATGATATAGCAGTTGCAATCCAGCTGAGGCTTTTGAATTGAAAATTTCACCTTAACTGCCACTATCGAAAGGATCTGGCAAAGGGGTTTTTTCAGTGCGCGATCTTTGATTCTAGAAATCGTGGTGTATGTAGCATTGTGAGCTGTGTTGACTCTACTTTTGTAATTGAAGTTCCGGAACTCTCTCTGGGCTGACAGAGTTCACAACTGGGAAATTAAATGTCAAAATCTGAAGTGGGAACTGAACAAAATATGAGATCATTATTATTTATTATTTGTATTATGGTAGTGTGACAGGCAGGGAGGAGGGTGGACGTGATCTCAAGAGTTTCACTGGAGAGGGGAGGTTGCTCTGAAGGGGACATACCTGAAGTTATAACCTGAGATGAGAATGGGGCGGGGAGATGACACCTAGAGCCCGGGAAGGGAGAGACGGCTGCAGGGGTTTGGGAGTGGAGAGTTGGCTGGGGAAGAGAAGGGATCCCTAAGATTGGGGTTTAACCTCCCTGCCTCTGACAGAGCCTGACTAAGGGGTCCTGTTTATACCTACAAGCTCTGGTTTGGACTGGATTCCTGTCATACCTAATAAACCTTCTAATCTACTGGCTGGCTGAGAGTCCCTGTGAATCCAAAGGAGTGAGAGTGCAGGGCCTTGACTCCCCCACTCTCCGTGACAGGTAGCAACTAGAAGACTCTACTGAGATCAGGGTTCCATGTATGCCATAAATACTCATGATAAGAGTCAGTTCACATTCTAGACAGTGAGCAATGTTGTTGTAGCTGTGTCAGTCCCAGGATATTGGGGAGGCAAAGTGGGTGAGGTAATACCTTTTATTGGACCACCTGGTGTTAGTGAAAGAGACAAGCTTTCGAGCTTACACAGAGGTGATCTTCCAGCCTCCCAGGTACTTCCAGGGTTACAGCAAAGGGCAAAGTGGAGCAGATTGTTTAGCATAAACAGTTAGCATGTATTATAAGGGACCATTCAAGGTAGAGTGCCCCCATAACACCTGCAGTCATAGGACAAAAAGAGGGGGTTAATGGGTGATAGAATATTGTAATAAGCCATAAAGCCAGCATGTCTGTTTAGTCCATGATTTTTTGTGTCCAGCAGAGTAATAAATTTAAGCTCCCAGGCTTCTCCTTTGAGGAAGTGGACTGAGAGGTCAGACATAGAGTGATAGCATTGTGAAAATCATTCACCCCCAGATAATAGGGTGTTAGGTTGTCTTTTATCATTTTCCTGTGTATGTTCATTTAAGAGTGTAGTGATTGTCTGGTTTCACTCAAATACATTGATGGTGGGTATAATAGGCCAGGGAAGGCTAAGCCCTCCCTGGTGCAGCCACCCTCAAGGGATACTTGGGCCATGGTGACCCGCTCCTTCCCTGTCCTCCCTACGTCCAGCAGGTGGGGCAGTGAGGTGTCTCAGCTGGTCACTGAGGCCGCCGGCTCGGGGGCAGGGAGGTGGGCACCAGCTCTTCCCGGCACTCAAGCAGGTGATGGCTCAGCCCCGCACTCAGGTTTGGGGGAGTGGCTCGGTCCTCATTTGGGTGGGGGGGCAGGGAAGGGCAGCTGCTTGGCCCAGTTCTTGGGCAGGAGTGGCTTGGCCCAGACCAGTGCTCACAGAGGGCAGGTAGGGGGAAGAAGAGGTCTGGCCCTTTACTTGGGCCAGCCTAGCCTGGCACTGGGGGCGCTGGCCTGAAGAGGGGAGGGGGTGGAATGAGCTGCGACTTCTCTAGTCATGAGAGGGGGCCTCAGGGCTCCTCCTGTTATGGTGGTGTGGGGGGGTTGGGGCTCTGCCATGCAGGGGGTGGAGACTCCAGTGGAAGGGGTGGGGCCAGCAGGCTAGCTTCCCCAAAGTGGGGATTCACCTGCCGCCCATGCTCAACTACTTGTTACTGGGGCATTTACTGCACTGGGTGATGTACATGACATGTTGTGATAGGCATGTATAGGACCCATGGATTTTGAAAGGTGTGTTGATCATTGTAGCCCTGGAAATGATGTCTGCAGGTTTTGCCAGTTCACCTTGCATTTTGCTGTAACCCTGGGAATAGCTTTCCCAGACCAGAAGAATTGCTCTGTGTGTCTGGAAAGCTTGTCTCTCTCTCCAACAGAAGTTGGTCCAATAGAAGATATTACCTCACCCACCTTGTCTCACATTTTAGACAAGACAGACAAAAGGTTGCAGAAAGGAATATTATCCCACTTTAGAGAGAGAGGACATTAATGCACAGAGAGATTAAGTGATTTTCCCAGGGTCATGCAGTGACTCTGGCAGAGCCAGGAGTTGTTCCTAAATCTTTAAATAAGACAAGGAAGACTTTGGAGCAGCTTAGAGACTAACCAGTTTATTTTAGCATAAGCTTTTGTGGGCTATAGCCCACTTCATCAGATGGATAGAATCCGATGAAGTGGGCTATAGCCCACAAAAGTTTATGCTGAAATAAACTGGTTAGTCTCTAATAGGTGCTACAAAATCTTCCTCGTCTTATTTAGGGATACAGACTAAGGCCATGGTTACACTGGCACTTTATAGCGCTATAAAGCCCCTACGAGCGCTATAACCTACTCTCCGTCCACACTGGCAAGGCACTAATAGCGCTATAACCGTGGAGTTATAGCGCTATTATAAATCCACCTCCTCATGGGGAATAAGGGCTGTAGCGCAGCTGCTGTAGCGCTACAGGAAGAATGTGGACACCCACTGCGTATTAAGTGGCCTCCAGCCTGTCCCATAATTCCCGTTCGAGCCACTCTGGTCATCACTTGCAAACTCTTTTGTCCTGTCCTCAGGTGACCACACGTCAGACCCGCCCTTTAAAGTTCCAGGGAAATTTGAAAATCCCCTTCTTGTTTGCTCCAGCCAAGCGTGGCGTGCTCTCAGGGAACCCTTGCAGGTGATCATTCTCATTGATCTGATTGATTGCGTGGCGTGGTCTCAGGGAATCCTTGCAGGTGATCATTCAGATTGATCATCATGACTCCACGTGCCATGCCTCCTCGCAATAGGCGATCCCCAGCATGGAGCAATAGTGAGGTGCTGGACCTCATCAGCTGCTGGGGGGAAGAGGCTGTTCAGTCTCAGCTGCGGTCTAGCCGCAGGAATTTTGACACCTATGGGCAGATATCACGGGCCTTGGCAGAAAGAGGCCATGAGCGGGACACTCTGCAGTGCCGTGTTAAGGTAAAGGAGCTTAGGAATGCGTATCGCAAAGCCCGCGAGGCAAACGGCCGCTCTGGGGCAGCCCCGGTGACTTGCAGATTTTATAAGGAGCTGTACGCGATACTTGGTGGTGATCCCACGGTCACTCCATCGACCACCACGGACACTTCCCAGCCCACCAGTGAAGGGGGGGGTGAGGAGGAGGACGAAGAGCAGGAGGATGAAGAAGAGGAGGAGGATGAGGACGAGGCAGCAGCGATCCAGGGCACGGAGGAGTCCCTGGACGCATGCAGCCAGGAGCTCTTCTCAACCCAGGAGGGCAGCCAGCCACAGCGTCCGGCGGTTGCAGGGGCCAGCTCAGCAGCGGATTGCGGAGGTAAAGCTGCTTTTCTATGGGGAAGGCTGGCAGCTTGGGGTGGAAAGGGATGAGGGGGGCATTCCACCTGGTGCTCTGTTCAAGCCAGGAGGAGGGCAGGGGGGCATGCAGCCAGGAGCTCTCCTCTAAAGCCAGGAGGAGGGCGGACAGCCACAGCGTCCGGCAGTTGCAGGGGCCAGCTCAGCAGTGCATTGCGGCGGTAAAGCTGCTTTTCTATGGGGAAGGCAGGCAGCTTGGGGTGGAAGGGGATGCTTGCATACTTGCCTACATGTGGAATAGTGCATTGATGTAGTCTATCACCTCGCGGTAGTCATCATCAGTAATCTCTTCAAAGGTCTCAATAAGAGCACTTGCAATGCGCCTGCGCAGGTTTCCCGGGAGAGCCAGCGTGGTCCCCGTCCCGGTCACGGTCACTAGTCCCTGCCACTGTGCTACAATGGGTGGGGGGAGCATTGCTGCACATAGGCACGCTGCATATGGCCCTGGGCGGAAGCCGCATCTTAATAAAATCCCTTCCCTTTGCTCCTCAGTGACTCGAAGCAACGAGATATCTTCCAGGACAAACACCTACGGAGAATGTTGGAACAGTGTTCAGAGTAGGGCTCCTGCCACTTCCCGGCACTCCACCCCCTCCGCCCCCCGCCACAGCTTTTCAGGGCAGGGAAGAAATCCTTCCCCCTGCCTGCTGCTCACACTGTGGCTCCTGCAACGTACCGGCACTCCCCACCCTCTCCCCCGCCACAGCTTCTCAGGGCAGGGAAAAAATCATTTCCCTTGCCTCTGGAGTCCACTCACCATGGCAGGGGCTCCGTTGCTGTATCTGTGCTGTCTGCGGGACAGGCAAACGGGGAATGCGGGGGAATGATAGGCATGTCTGCTCTTTACAAGGGAACCACTGTGAAATGTATCTTTTTATTTTAGAAGGGTCGTCCTTCACCCCTTCGCCATCGCTCTTATCAACAGCTGAGAGGCTCAGGCGACTGAGGAAGCGGCCACGAAGGAGCAAAGAGGATCTTGTACAGCAAGTAATGCAACAGGCTGTAACGGAGAATCGAGTTGCACAGAGGTGGAGGGAGAATGAGAGCAAGTTGAGGGAGAAGGCGCGGAAGGAGAACGCGATTCACCGCCGGAAAAGCACCGACAAGCTGCTCTCATTACTGCAGCTTCAATTGCAGACTATGCAGCGGCTTGTCACCCTTCAGGAGCAGAAGCTCCGCACCCACCACCCCAATTATCGTTTGCCCCAACTCCCTTCCCCTTCCTTGCCTCTGTACCCTCCAGGCCAGTATCATCAGCCAAATGGTTATCACCATCCACAGCTGCCTCCAACCCCTCTGTCTTCACCGGACAACCCCCAGACCCCAGACCATTATCCACTGCAGTCTACCCCTAATAACATGCCTTACTGGCCACCGCAAATGGGGTTCGGGGGACATGGCCACTTTGAGGGCACTGGAGACTCAGAGACCCGGACATACTCCGATCTCTGACTGACCCCACGACACCCCCATTGCACCTCCCCTGCCTTCCCCCTCACATGCATCACAATATTTTCTTTCAGCAACCGAAGTACCTGTTCAATAAATGAATTGTCTTCTTAATAAATGGGTTTTTTTTATTAAGTGTACATACATTATTACAGGCTACAGAAAAGCAAATGCCTGTTCCTGTTAAAAGAATGCTCCCTCCCTCCCTCCCTCCATCTGCACCTCACTTCAGAACTGGCTTTCAGCCTCAAAATGCTCCCTCAAGGCTTCCCTGATCCTAACAGCCTCGCGCTGGTCCCCTCCATGAACCCTGCTCTCTGGCTGGGCATATGTGGCCTCCAGGCGTTGAACCTCAGAGGACCATGCCTGAGTGAAGCCTTCGCCCTTCCGCTCACAAAGATTATGTAGGGCACAGCATGCGGAAATAACCGCGGAGATACTACCCTCGGCCAAATCTAGCCTCCCATAAAGACAACGCCAGCGCGCCTTCAGACGCCCAAAAGCACACTCCACAGTCATTCGACAACGGCTAAGCCTGTAGTTGAACCTTTCCTGACTGCTGTCCAGGCTCCCTGTGTACGATTTCATGAGCCAGGGCATTAAAGGGTAAGCAGGGTCACCAAGAATCACTATGGGCATTTCCACTTCCCCCACGGGGATCCTCTGGTCTGGGAAAAAAGTCCCGGCTTGCAGCTTCATGAACAGGCCGGTGTTGCGGAAGATGCGTGCGTCATGCACCTTCCAGACCAGCCAGCGTTAATGTCAGTAAAACGCCCACGGTGATCCACAAGCGCCTGGAGAACCATGGAGAAGTACCCCTTTCGGTTAACGTACTCCTCAGCTAGGTGGGCGGGCGCGAGAATGGGTATATGGGTCCCATCTATCGCCCCACCAAAGTTAGGGAAACCCATTTCTTCAAAGCCAGCCACGATGTCATGCACGTTATCCAGAGTCACGATTTTTCGTAGCAGGATGCGATTGATGGCCCTGCACACTTGCATCAGCACAACTCCAACGGTCGACTTTCCAACCCCAAACTGGTTGGCCACCGATCGGTAGCTGTCTGGGGTAGCCAGCTTCCAGATCGCGATAGCCACCCGCTTCTCCACCGGGAGGGCAGCTCTCAGTCTGGTGTCCTTGCGCCGCAGGGCAGGGGCGAGTTCAGCACACAGTCCCATGAAAGTGGCTTTTCTCATTCGAAAGTTTTGCAGCCACTGCTCGTCGTCCCAGACTTGCATGACGATGCGATCCCACCACTCTGTGCTCGTTTCCCGTGCCCAGAAGCGGCGTTCAACAGCCGTGAGCATGTCCGTTAATGAGACAAGCAGCTTTGTGTCGAATGCATTCACCGCTTCGATCTCGTCTTCAGAATCATCACTGTCATCCTGCATGTCAAGGAATAACTCCACTGCACACAGAGATGTGCTGGCAACAGTCGTCAGCATGTCCCTCAGCAGTTCTGGATTCATTGCAGCACTCGACAATGGAAGACGGAGTGTGCCTTGCTGAAACCCTAGAAAGATGGCACCGGAGGTGGAAGGAAACACAGGGATTGCTGGGATATGCCAAAAAGCATCATGGGTAGTTCAAACAGGATATAGAATGCCCCGCAAGTGACGCCCCCCCTACCACAAGCCATTGCGCCAGATCAGGAAGAGGTGTACTGTGGGATACCTGCCCTAATGCACTGCTCTTAATGCCGTATTAACTGCCACAAATGTGGCCATGCTATAGCGCTGGAGCAGCTCAGTGTGGACATACAATAGCGCTATTATTATTGCTGTATAAGGCGAGCGCTATAAGCAATAGCGCTATAATTTTGTAAGTGTAACCATACCCTAACACAACTGCTAATCTTAATCCTAAATCTTTGAGTCTCAGTTCAGTTCCTTAACTACATGAACAACATTCCTCTCTTGGGTGGATAGCAGTTTTAACATGCAGCCTTCTACTGTGCTTACTTTGAGTTCTTTGTTGTTGCTTGTTCCCCCTCCGTCCCTCCCTCCCTTGTATAAAAAGGCTACGATGGCTAATTAGACATTTAGAAAGAGAAATCCCTTTCTTTTGGTCCAGAAGAGTCTGGATTCGTTGACTTTGAGGGCCTATTGCAATGTCAATGTATTCTGTCAGGCTTTCCCAGCAGGATATATTCATTAGGGTAAGAGTAAATTGGGCTGGGGAGAATATCTGGGTGGATTGAGAGGAGTTATGGATTCTTAGGGGGAAAAACTTTATTTGGCTGGACTTGAGGAATTTTTGTTGATATTAATATATCTGGAGTGTTTTTTATAATATGTATAATGCTTTTACTGTATTTATAATATGTATAGTGTCTAAGTTGGAGAGAACTTTAATAAACTGAATAAATAATTCAGATTCTTTACTTTCCATAGACAATTGATTATTTATTTGAATAATCTGTTCTTCATGATTGAAAGGTGGTGGTGTTCCAAAATAATCCCAAAACAATCAATCTGCCTCCCCCAAACCCACTTGGAAATGTAAAAATGTAACTGTCAGATATGTTTAGAATTTGGTGGTCCCCTGATCCAATTGCAGTAGTTAACATTTGTGATGTGGTTGGAAGCCCTGTGGTTATCATATGTAGCCAGGTTAAAAGTCAATTACAACATTATTAGGTCATACCCACTCTACATAAGTCAACAGTATTTGAAACAGGTGCCTTGTCACTGTTTATATTGTAGGCAGAGCCAAAATGCACTGAGTGATCCAGATAGCAGGATCTATCTTGGAAAGTACTTTTAAAATTATAAATGTAAATGGAAGCTAGCAGTCTTCTTAATGATGTGAGTAACACCTGAATTCAGTTTGACAACCATTTGTTGATTTGCTACACTTCAGCAGGTGACTTAACCTTTGTTTTAGTTTCCTCATTGGTAAAATCTCAATAACACTTGTCCAACTTTGTAAAGTGATTTGAGATTTGCTTTATAAAGAGAACTGTATATATGTAATTGTAATGTATTGTAGAAGAGGAGTTTCAGAGTAAGCTGAAACTGTAAATGTTGCCTGGTTTTAAATGCATTTTGGATTTGTATGTCAATTGATAGCAAAACTTTAAGTTGCCTTTATCTTCTTCCTGGTATAATTTTAGATATGGTCTGAGAATGCACAGCTGGCCTGATCTTTTTAGTGATGTTGAAGTCACTGGATGCTATGAGTGGTCAGCACTGAAAATCAATTCCACATGTCTCAATAGATTTGTAGACTTTGTAATAAACCAAAACTTTATTTTGATTTTCGAACAATATGAAAACAGGTTGTTTTCCCTAAATATGCCTCAAGCAAAAAGAGAAATTTGTCGGGAGTATATCCAGTTCAAACAAAACAGTAGGAAATCTAAGGTGTCCATTTAGCACCTACGTGGCTATTTCCATCTCACTCAGTGTTGATCTAGACTAGAGAGTCAGTTTAAAAATGCAAACAGTAAATGCTATTCTTGTCTCATCCGGCAGGCCTAAATGCCAACAACAGAACAACTTTCCCCTGTTTTCTTCCAAGAAAGGCTGGAATTTCCGAGGGGTAAGTTTGGGTTTTTATTTATTGTTTATGTTCTCCACCTCATCAGTGCTGCTAACCCCCACCACAATTCATTTTGCAATTCAAAAATGTGAGGACTTGGTATTAGATTTATGATAAAGTAATTATAGAGAGGAGGTTTTAAGTTTGCAAGCTATAAAATGCATCCGCAAATGCAAATTTCATTTGTCAAATTGCCTAATTTAAAGCACTGTCAGTGATGTGGTGTTTATGGCAATTAGAGCTGTGAGATGTACTCAATTAATGGGATTTTCTTGTGAAATTTGGCTATTTTCATGTGTCAAAAACTTCAGTGAAATTGAAGCAACAGCATTTATTTTTAGTTACATTTTTCACTACATGGGAATTTTTTTTTTTTTAAAAAAAAAGCCTCCTGAGGCCAGGTTTTTATTGAAAATTTGCATATGTAAACTTCAGATAAGTACCATTAGACAACAGAAACAAAAAACACATGGTCTAATGGATCATGCACAAGGTTGGGAGCCAGAAGATCCTAAATTCTATTTTTATTCTGTCAGTGATTAGCCAGAGCAAGTCACTTAACTTCTGAGTCTCAGTTTCTCCTTTGTAAAATAAGGGAAAATAATAAATATTGAGGAAGATAAATACAAATCATACAATTCTCTGCTCTTTTTCCTGCAAACCTGTATTACTAGAGTTTGATACTCTCATCTATTCCCTTATGAGTTACATCTAAGATTGCATCACTCTCTGAGAGGAGGTCACAATTTTCATCTTCCCTTGACTTTTGGTTGGAAATCTGTCCTGGGTTGTTTTTTCTTAAGGTACAGATATTCCCACATAATAATCCAGCCAAAAAGGCTACTGTATACTAAACAGAAAGGTTAATATTTGCTGAGGCAGCAGAAACTGTTTATGAATGTCAGCTGTAGCTCTCACAGATGTGCAGCAAGTCACTTTCTCCAAAGGATGCAATTTAATTGTTTTGCCTACAAATGCTTTAAAGTGACTTGATTAAATGTCAAAAAAGATAGAAATTTGTTGTGGTTATGGTGATGATCCTGGACACTCGTGTGTGTGTGTGTGTGTATTTATAGTAGCTTAATGGAAGGTTGGGTAGAAAGATTTGTCTCTTACATATAATATTTTATTAATTCAGACCCCAGTTCAACCAAGTATTTAAGCACATATTTCATCCCTATTCAGCAAAGCGCTGAAGGATGTGCATGTGCTTAAATGTTTAATAAGTAGGGACTGGATACTAGCAGGTTAAGGTGTGTATTTTATCTTTATATAATTAAAAATATTTATTATATAATTAAAACAAATAATTTGATGAGTATCTCAATTTTCATCATTTATACTTTCATCTATTTACTTTTGCATTATATTAAATAGTCAGTTTCATTCTTGTTTGTAGCTGTAGAGGAGCCCTTCACCGCTCATTGCACAAATGAGCTGTAGAACCCTGTTGCTGTCAGCACAAATGCCCTTTTATTGTCCTGTGCAAGTCCCCACCACCACCTATATACAGTTATGTACAGTATCATACATTCACTTAGTTGCTTGGGGGACAGCTAGGTCCTGCAGCTAGCCGGGAACACCAGCCACTTGCTCCTCCTTTTTCTGTCTCTCCCACCCCATGCACTTCCTTCCTGCCAGCTTTATCCTTCTGGCCTGGAAAGCACACAGGTGCTTTGCCTCAAGCCCTTCTCTCTAAGGGCCACACCCTGCCAGCTCCAATTAACTCCTCTGGCTGGGAGCTGAGCTAGCAGAAGCTGAGGTAACAGGGGCTGGTTTAGAGCTTCTTGGCCAGCACCCTGTTACAGTAGCCAATTTTGTATTTTCATAATTTGGCTCTGACACATTAACAGGATGCTGCAATATTGTGGTTACAAATGTTGCAGAGGAGTGTTGTTCTCTTAAATAAAACTTCCCCACAAAACTAAAAATGAGGAACAATTTCTACCAAATAAAATAAAACTTGTGCCTAAATTTGGGACTGTAACAATTTGGGGAATCTGTCTATGTACAGCTTACAAAGTCTGGTTGATATGAAATTGCTGAATCATGGAAAGTGGATGTGGAGTCAGCCATCTGCTGTCACAGATGTTGCAGATCCCTCCCTGTCCAGGTACTGTGATCAGTCACGGGACATTGGGTAGCTGCTGTTCAGCATCCTCCCAAGGTACTTTTGGAATGGAAAATATTGCATTATCATCATTCTCTTACTACATCATGTGCTTTTTCCCAGATACAAAACAGAAATATTTATTGACTACTCGGCAATTTTGCTGAAAATGATTGTGAAATGATAGATTTAATGATTCTAAGGAAAGGAGGAAGAGAGAGCAGCAGAATAAGGACGACAGACTTCAGAGAAGCAGACTTCAACAATCTCAGAGAAGTGGTAGGTAAGGTCCCAGGGGAAGAAAATCTAAGGTATAAAGAAGTTCATGAGAGCTGGTAATTTCTCAATGAGACAGTATTAAAGGCCCAACTGCCAACTATCTTGATGTGAAGGAAAGATAGGAATGCTCATAAGAGGCCCATATGGCCCCATTAGCAGCTCTTCAATTACCTGAAAATCAAAAAGGAATCCTACAAAAAAATGGAATCATGGACAATTTGCTAAGGAGGAATTCAAAAGAATAGCACAAGCATGTAGGGGCAAAATCGGAAAGGCTAAGGCACAAAAGGAGTTACACCTAGCAAGGAACATAAAAGGCAATAAGAAGGAGTTCTTTAAATAAGCTAGGAGCAAGAGAAAGATGAAGGTAAGTACAGGACCTCTATTTAGTGGGGAAGGATAGCTAATATGTGATGACATCAAGAAGGCTGAGTTGTTTAAGGCCTACTTTGCTTTAGTTTTCACTAACGAGGTTAATGGTGTTCAGATACTCAACACAATTAATATTGTAATAAGCCAGCAGATGGCACCTAAGGGCAGTCGAGTTCTGGAGGATCAACGGCTTGAAGGGGCAAGGTGACTGAAGATTCCATGGCAGATGGGAGGAGCTTGAGGGCGAGTGCCATCTTGGCTGTGGGGTAGGGGGAAGGGAGAGTGTGCTGTGTGGAAGAAAGAAGGACTGTGTTGCTTTGAGTGTGGGTGTGCATAAGCCAGCGGAAATGGAGTTGTGACAAACACTACCAGACTGTTACTTTTTAGCACTTTGGACTTAAACTTGCAGGTGTCCTGAGGGAATGTGAAGGCTGAGTAACCAAGGGGCAGCATTCTACCTAGGCTTATCACCTGGCTGGTATTTGACCAGTCTCACTGGGCTTTTTTTATGGATTTGCCAGTTGCCAGAAAAATAATTGAATCTGTTGGATTTTTTTTACGTGCGTCTAAAGATTTCCATTATCATCACAATACACTGGGATATCTAATATTAAAAGTGTCTGTGTCCAGCTACAGACGCTGCAGTGTTCCCACTTCCACAGTTTGAGCTATAACAGATCAAAACTGTTAAAAATACAGCGGCTGTCTGCCCACCAGCACAAAAGTGTATCGTACCTGCATGTGTGAGAGAGAGTATGAGTCATGCAAGAGTGAGGAGACATGTGAGGCATATCAGATAATGGAAGATCAGGGTAATGGTGCAAGTGATCCTGCTATACCCCTGAAATAAAGCTTGCATCAGAAATGGCACATTCAATGACAACTGGCTAAATGCAACTACATTTGAGACTGGCTAGCAAATATGCTGATAAAACAAATGCTCATTTGTGGTCAGTGATGGTATCAATTTTATCTATATGTGTTATCTCTCTGTTAGATACCATTAGTGGCTGTTGAAAGGGGTGGTTGCGGAGTTGCCTGAGGGTTGAGGTTGGGGCCGGCTTGCCTTGTGCGGGGTGCTGGTTTATTTGCATTTCAAAGATGGTAACCCTAATTCCAACAGGCTGGACCCAGACTGAGCAACACAGCCCACAAAGCTAGCATCTCAGCTTTATGTGCAACACTGGTTGGATGGAGAGTAATGGTTTTGGGCATGTCCGGATGTGCTACTGTTTCCCTTAAGTTTTCCATCCATCTACATTTTGGCCCATTGATCTGTCCCCATTCTTCTGCCTAATATGCTTTTATATAAATGCTTTGAACACCTCTCTGTATGTATTTGGGTTTTGTATCAGGAGTTTCCAGACCCACATGAGAAAAGGGGGCAAATGCCTGACCCAGAGAGGAATAAGTGCAAGCACACTACCTTGGGGCTCTATCAGCACCTGTGTCCAGCACAGAGGAGTGGAGGTGGGTGGGGTGGCACGAAATTAACAACACAAGGGAAAGAATGCAAACCAAATTAGAGAAGGAACAGAGAAAAGAATATTTATGGAAGTTAGATGTACTCAAGTCAGCAGGGCCTGATGAAATTCATCCTAGGGTACCTAAGGAACTAGCTGAAGCAATCTTGGAACCCACTAGCAATTATCTTCAAGAACTTCATGAATGCTGGGTGACGTCCCAGAAGCAGCAGATGTGATGTATGTTGATTTTAGTAATACCCTCAGAACGTTCTCATAAGCAAGCTAGGAAAATATGATCTAGATGAAATTACTATAAAGTGCGCATACAACTGGTTGAAAGACAATACTCAGTGTAGTTATCAATGGTTCATTGTCAAGCTGGGAGGCACATGTAGTAGGGTCCCACAGAGGTCAGTTATGGGTCTGATACTACTCAATATTTTCATTAATGACTTGGATAATGGAGCAGAGAGTATGCTTACAAAATTTGCAGATGATGCAAGATGGGAGGAGTTGCAAGTGTTTTGGAGGACAGAATTAGAATTTCAAACCAACTTGACAAATTAGAGAAGTGGTCTGAAATCATTAAGATGAAATTCAGTAAAGACAAGGGCCAAGTACTTTACTTAGGAAGAAAAAATCAAATGCATGACTACAAACCGGGAAACAACTGGCTTGGTGATAGTACTTCCGAAAAGAACCTGTGACTTATAGTGGATCACAAATTGAATGAGTCAACAATGTGATGCACTTGCAAAAAATGCTAATATTCTGGGATGTTGTAGCAGGGTGCTGGTGCAGAGGCACCTAATCAGCCCCTGCTCAGCCAGTCCCAATCAGGGGAGATAGATTGGGGCTGGGGAAAGCCTGATGCCTGGCCTGTGGATTGGCTACACCTGCTGGCCTGAGGGCTATAAAGGCTGGAAGGAGCCAGCAGGAAGGGGGGGAATGGTCAGAGCAAGGTCAGTCTCCAGGCTAAGGGCTGCTGCCTTTGTGAGGAGCCAAACAAGCCTCTAAATTGTATATAGTTTAATACTGGTGGTGGGCACTGGACTGTAGGCTAATAAAGACACAGGTGTTGCACAGTGAAAGCCTCTTGGAGCTTTATTTGGGCAGCCAGTGGGCTGCAGGAAGAGGGGGCCAGCAGACCCTGTTACAGATGTATTAACAAAAGTGTTGTATATAAGACATGGAAGGTAATTGTCCCACTCTACTCAGCATTGGTGAGGCCTCAACTGGAGTACTGTGTCCAATTCTGTGCACCACACTTTAGGAAAGATGAGTGCAAATTGGAGAGAGTCTGGAGAAAAGCAACAAAAATGAAATATGTTTTGAAAATTTGACCTATGAGGAAAGGTTAAAAAAACTGGGCGTGCTTACTCTTGAAAAAAGAGGATTGACAGGGGACCTGATAAGTTTTCATTTACATTAAGGACTATTACAAAGAAGATGGTGATCAAGTTGGTCTCCATGTTCACTGAAGGAGGAATAAGAAGTAATGGGCTTAATCTGCAGCAAGGGAGATAGCTTGGATATTAGGAAAAACTTTCTAACTGTATAGATAAGCTCTGGAATAGGTATCACTGGAGGTTTTTAAGAACAAAAAGTGGATGGGATGCTCTAAGTTGATTTGGTCTTGCCTCAGTGCAGTAGGCTAGATTTAATATCCTCTTCAGATCTATTCAAATCTCTACATTTCTATGATTTACTTCTGTCTTTTTGGTATTTTTATTTTATACCACTAGTTTTTAGTTCTGTGATCAATTCTTCATCTGTCAAGATGAGGTCTAATATGGAATTGCCCTATGTTGGGCGAAATACTTTTTGAGTTAGGAAATTGTCATGTATAATATTTAGACATTCCAAGGATGTTTTAGTACTGGCAGCAAGAGACCTCAAGTGGTAATTTCTCACAAAACCTATGCAAGAGTGCAGTTACAAAACCAAATATTAACTCCTTGGAAAAGTTTGAACCAAATACCTTAAAAGGTCAAGGAAGAATCTGCATCGATAGTCCACCTGACTTCTCTGGACACTGAAATACACAGACAAGTGAGCATTGGATAAGAGAGCCAGGTTTCATGCGGCATTTGCAACTCTTTGGCTTCAGATTTGCTTTGATGGATGGAAAAAGTGTGTTGTGAAAAGCTTAGTGAGCTGACTTTGGGGTCACTAAGGTTTTGCTACAGATGGTGAATAATAAAAAGAAATGTTGATATCTTTTCTAACAGGAGTACAATTCTAACTGGATAAAAAGAAGAGTTGAATTAATGTTCATGACAGAACAGTGAGTTTGGTGCTGTCACTCTTGGGCATGACAAACAAATCTCTGAGTTCTTGAAATTTGTTCACTGCTGATTATTTGTTCAAAACCTATATAACATGTCCTCTAGAAATAGCATTGAAGGTTATTTCAACAGCCTCAAAGCCATGAGGACAACCAAAAGTGGCAAAGGCATGAAATGAAAACAGTGTGCTCACTTCCCAGTCTTCATTTGACAGTTGAAAATGTCTCTGTCTAATGTTGAGAAAAATGGGTCTATTTAAAGCATCAATCAGCATACACCAACACAAACCTCAAAGTGAGATAAAGAGGGCCCAGATGTTAAATATTTACCAAGGGAAACTCCACTTCTCTTATTGTAGTTGCTTTAATTTATTTTATCAGGGAAACGTTTTTCCCCCTATGCTGATAGCAATCAATTTGAGCCCTGTATATTGAGACCAACAAAGCTTCATATTTCTGTTTCTTAATGGGAAGTTCCGTGACTAAAACAGTCATATCATACTACCAAATTTAGTGATGCTGTGTGTGCAAGTGGCTAAGAGCAACTTGGGTCCTACACTGAACCTGATGGCGTTTCTTTGTCTGTCACTCTATCCTGTGACATAGACAAAGGATAGAGTGTCAAAATAACTTTAAGAATCAGAGGGGTAGCTGTGTTAGTCTGGAATTGCAGAAGTGACAAAGAGTCCTGTGGCACCTTAAAGACTAACTAAAATTTTTAGAGCATAAGCTTTCGTGGGTTAATACCCACTTCGTCAGATGCATGCAGTGGAAGTATCCAGGGGCAGGTATAAATAGGTAGGCAAGAACCAGGTGGGAGATAACAAGGTTAGTCCAATGAGGCTGAACCAGCTTGTTATCTCTAATCAGGGAGGGTGAGGTGTTCCTCTAGCAGCTGAACTGGAGGTGCTGGAGGTTCTAAATAACTTTAGAACACTGCACCCAATCAGTTCCAAAACTTCAGGGAATGTTCTAGGCATCAGTGGGCTGAACCCTATATATTTTGGTGAAAATCAAAAAACCCGATGCTGCAGACAGAGGAATCTTTCTGGGGTGCTCCATGCTACTGCCTATACATTTCAGAGGCAGTAGTTTAACTTGCTCTTTCGGGAGAGTATGTAGCCAGGAGTCTAATAGACATGAGAGTATTAAAGGGAAGAGGAAGTGTGGACCTGGATGGAGAGAAGGAAAAAGTGGGGGTAGAGGGAAGCAGCAGAAACCAAAGGGATGAGGAAGTGGTAGGGGAAGCTGTGAGAGGGGTCCACCATTGACTTAACATGGAGAGCATAGACAGTAGACTAGTCTCTGGATGATTTGAATATGTAGGAATTAAAAAAAAAACAGTACAGACAGTGTGATGATTTGGCAAATCTTTCTGTACAACTTATGCATTCTGGTTGATAGTGTAAATGTGTTCTTATGAAGTTGATGTATTTTTTAAATAGTTGTAGTGGATTTCATCTTTGCTGATGTGTGGACTGTCATGTACTTTTCAGACCAGGTACAATGGTGGGAGTGGGGAGAAGAGTAGAGGGGTCAGTGCTAGTTCCAGGGGTTGGGCAATTGGACTGCGAGGTCTTAGCTCTTGGCAGAGGGTCCTAGACAGAGGATTTGTAGCTCATGAGTGTTGAGTTGTTGGGTTAAAGAACCCAAGCCAAGAGTAGTGCCTGGACTTGGTTCAGACTGGGTGGAGGCTCAAAGCACACCAAGTCAGCAGTTGAATCCCTCCAAGCAATTTGAATGTTCAAGACATGGAGCTCAACTAGATTTGTGACAAATGGGTTTGATATGGAGAAGTTAATAGAACACCAAGGAAAAAAAAACGTTGCCTGGTCAGTGAGGAATGGTGGGTGTGTGGGAGTGATTGGAAAGGACCATCACTGCACCCCTGCTTATCACTGAGATAGGTATGTCTATTCTATTCAACAAAAAACGAATACAATCGTCTGTATTTTTGAAACAAATGTCTGGAATATTACATTATGTTGGTTTTTTCTTCCTTTCCCTACAAACTCAAATTGGCTGAAAAAACTCACTGCTAAAATTAAATTAAAAAAATGACTAGTGAAATCTAAACCAACATTTCTGCTTGAAATATTTTTAGAGGCATGTGTTTGGTGTGCAATTGCCTGAAGATTGGAGATAATTTACTGCAGCGTGGTTTCTCTTTATTTCCTCCTTTTAGTTCCATTTCCTTTTTAGTTTTACAAAAGTATTTAGCTAACCAAGCTGCAGATGCTGCCACCTGTGAGCAAAGCCAGTATAATTTATTAGATGCCTAACATAAAAATGTGCTAAACATACTAAAGTTAGTTTTTGATGCATAAGTACTTTTTCTGCCAGCCTGATTTCAGGTCTGTGGGGGAGGGGGAAAGGTAGCTTGCATGCCAAATGGGATAAATTCCACAATTCTCAGATGGTATTTACAAAAAGCTCACATGTATTTTGTGCAAGTTGGCTGATTTCAATTATTTCCATAATGAAACAAATCTAAGCAAGGTCAAAGTTAGTTAGAAAGATAGAAAAGTTTTTCTTAGCTCTGGCTGGCAGGTTAGTTACATAAAAGAACATTTCAACAAAATCAGCCACCTACCTCTCTTGTGCTCCTGGATTCCTATAGCAATTTAACACTTGATTGCACTTAATGCATTTATCCTACTGGTTTTTATCTCTTTGACTAAACAACAAGAATAAGACTGTTAATAGGGGCAAAATTCATGTAATATCAGACTGGTCTCACTTGAGATAAATTGGAGTAAAATTATATGCTGGTGATTCCAATTTGAAAGTGCTACAATGCCATATTCCTATACTCTTCCTGGTAACAGTGGAATAACAGAGCAACCAGCAAGATTTTTTCATAAAGTACAGTATGAACTAAAAATCTTGAAAATCTTTCCATGACTCTTTCTTGTATTTGTGTGCATAGTTTTAGTACGCTGTGTAACACTGACAGACCCTGGCCATCAACAGGTGGGATCGAACCTAAGACCGCTAGAGCTTGGTGCATGACCTAAAAGCCATATAGCTCCTTAGCTAACGCTGTAGAGCAGACTCATTAATCTCTCTCTAAGTGGTCTTGGTGCCACTAACTGGGACAGAGCTCCACACCCAAGAGGTGTGTGGGTTACATACTTCCCCTAGCTGCAGAAGCGTATCCCAAGCTTCAGAGACTTTCCATTTGTAATCCCAGATGAGCCCCCTCTTGTAACACCGACAGACCACAGTTGGCAGTGGGCAGGATCGAACCTGGGACCTCTGGAGCTATTGCCAGTAGATATAGCATACAGTACTTAGATTTTCAGAAAGCCTTTGACAAGATCTTTCACCAAAGGCTCTTAACCAATGTAAGTTGTCATGGTATAAGAGGGAGGGTCCTCTCATGGATTGGTAACTGCTTAAAAGATAGGAAACAAAGGATAGGAATAAATGGTCAGCTTTCAGAATGGAGAGAGGTAAATAGTGGTGTCCCTCAGGGGTCTGTACTGGGACCAGTCCTATTCAACATATTCATAAATTATCTGGAAAAAGGGATTAACAATGAGGTGGCAAAATTTGCAGATGATACAAAAACTACTCAAGATAGTTAAGTCTCAGGCAGACTGCAAAGAGCTATAAAGAGATCTCATAGAACTGGACAACTAACCAACAAGATGGGAGATGAAATTCAGTATTGATAAATAAATGCAAAGTAATGCACATTGGAAAACATAATCCCAACTACAGTAAACTCTCAATTATCCAGGATGCTAGGGAAAAAATTAATTCTGGTTAATAAAATCCTGGATAATCACCATCCATAGGAAATATGGGGAGCGGGGGTTGGTTCACCAGCCACCCTGCACAGGGAGAGAGGCTGTTTGGTTCACTGACTGCCCTGTGCCTTGGTGGGGTGTTTGTTGTTGTTTTTTTTGTGCTTGGGGCAGCAACAAAGCCAGAGCTGGCCCTGCGAGTTATGTGTATTTTTTTTTTTTGGACATCCTGGTTAATCCACTTTCTGGTTAACCCAATCCTGGATAATTGAGAGTCTACTGTATACATATAAAATGATGGGGTCTAAATTAGCTGTTACTACTCAAGAAAAAGATCTTGGAGTCGTGGATAGTTCTCTGAAAACATACACTCAATGTGTAGCAGCAGTCAAAAAAGCAAACAGAATATTGGGAGTCATTAAGAAAGGTAATAAAACAGAAAACATCATATTGCCTCTATGTAAGTCCCTGGTACACCTGCATCTTGAATTCTGCGTACAGGTGTGGTCGCCCCATCTCAGAAAAGATTTTTTGGAATTGGAAAAGTTTCAGAAAAGAGCAGCACAAATGACTAGGGATATGGAACAGCTCCCATAAGAGGAGAGATTAATAAGACTGGGACTTTTCAGCTTGGAAAAGAGACGACTAAGGGATATGATAGAGGTTTGTAAAATCATGACTGATGTGGAGAAAGTAAACAAGGAAGTGTTATTTACTCCTCATAAGACAAGAACTTGGGGTCACCCAAGGAAATTAACAGGCAGCAGGTTTAAAACAAACAAAAGAAAGTATTTCTTCACACAACGCACAGCCAACCTGTGGAACTCTTTGCCAGAGGATGTTGTGAAAACCAAGACTATAACAAAGTTTAAAAAAAGAACTAGATAAATTCATAGAGGATAGGTCCATCAATGGCTATTAGCCAGGATGGGCAGGGATGATGTCCCTAGCTTCTGTTTGCCAGAAGCCGGGAATGAGCGATGGGGAATGGATTACTTGATTATTACCTATTCATTCCCTCTGGGGCACCTGGCATTGGCTACTGTCAAAAGACGGGACATTGGACTAGATGGACCTTTGGTCTGTCCCAGTATGGCCATTTTTATGTTCTTATGGAGCTAGATGCATGAACTTCTACTACATAAGCTAAAAGTCACATAACCTTTAGTTAAGGCTGTAGAGCAGATTCAATCTCTCTCTTAGTGATCTCTGTGCCACTAGATGGGACAGAACACCACACAGGGGAGGTGTATGGTTTACACTGTCTTTCTAGGGTCCTGTCTTTCTAGGGATTTTTCTAGATGATTCTTTAGGATTTGTCTACACAGGGAAACTGACCAACATAATTATAGTAGAATAGATAATTAGCAGCTCCCTTATAAGCTTTATATTGAGTTGCTAACTCAAGGTAAAAGATGAGTTGCCCTGTCTTTGTTTCTGTTTTAATCCTAGTTAACTAACCTGAGTTATGAACACACTTTTTTTCTACAATGTAGGTATAAAATAAGACCTGCTGCACTGACATTTAAGCACTCTTAGGGAGAGTACTCTGCAGTTAGGGCCCAGCACAGATAAGAGTTTCCCCAAAATATTGTGCAGTGTGAAGAAGCTTCATCAGTAATTCTTGAAAGAGACAGGTCAGTGGGAACTGGAGGATTGATTTTCATTTTTGGTAGCAGACAGAATGCACATAGCCCTTTGCTCTTGCGATGGAAGAAGCCAAACAAACTCTCTTGCTCTCTACCACCCACATGTGCTAATTAGGAGCATCATGTAACTGTAAAATGAAATGGAGGAAACATTTTAAAGAGCACTAGGCTGTGTGGGAAAGAGAACAACTTTCCCTTCCTTATTTCTGATTACCTGAATTTCCCTTTGGGTAGAACAACTGGGTCACTGCCTGCATGTGTTTACAAGGTAACTGTAATAGAGACAATGGTTACAAATCTGCCTTGCACAACAAACTGTTTACAGACCTGGCGATTAGAGCTGTGATTGCAGTACATACATAAACTAGACACGAGTTTTTATTTAGAAAAGTACTGGTCTTGACGTTGGCCTTCTTAAGTTATGGAAGGAGTTCTAATTTTTTTATTGTTGTTGGGTTTTGCTGTTAAATCTAATAAACTTATTGTTGATTACTGACTAGACTAATTTCTACTGGAACAGCAAGGTTTATGTTGGCAAACGAAAGGAGATGCTATCAGAAATTCATTGTGTGGTATTTGCGTAACTGGATAGCAAAGTCAATTCCAACTACAGTTCCAAAACACACATTAGATTAGCTGTACTTTTTAATATATACATAGAACTGGAAAAAAAAGCTGTTCACCATGACAAATTACAGACAATGTTGAAATTAATAATACATAATTCTAAACGGATATGTTGATTCAACACATTTTAGTTACCATGATAATCCCACTGTACCCAACAAAGTATGATATGAATAATTACCTCCAGTCTGTACATTTTTTTTAAGTCTGAGCAGAATATTGTTTGTTTGCAAATACATTTACTGTTCAACTCTGTGATTAATCAGCCAGTGAGATCCTTTTTCTTTCATAGTATCTTTGTGAATGCTTTGGTCTATTGAGATAAAGAATAATCTTTAAACCCTTTGTCTTACAGTAGTTTATTATGCATCTGATAGCCAAAATGACACACAAAATTGATTGTAATTGTTACTGATAACTAAAGAGTTCTACAATGCTGAGGGATCTGTAGTATTATCAGTGAATGCTGCATGGCAATGTTTGTTTATGGATTTTTTTATTAGCATCTTAATGCATCTAAGAATTATGTACATAAATCATTAATAAGCCTAACACACACATGTATTCCATAGCCCAGTAAAACTATTGTTTCCATGTTAAAAACACAAAATCGGCCATACTGGGTAAGACCAATGGTTCATCTACTCCAGTATCCCATCTTCTGACAGTGATTAATACCTGCTGTTTCAGAGGGAATGAATAGAACAGGTAACCATCAAGTGATTCATCCCCCATCTCCCATTCCCAGTTTCTGGCAAACAAAGGCTAGGGACAGGGGCAGCACATTTGTATAATTTTTGGTGGTGCCCAGAATGGGTACAAGTCTCATTCCCCCACCCACACACCTGCCTTGTAAACTGATATATATTTTTTAAAATGATGTAAAAATGGACTGGAAACAGTAAGGGTTTAACAGTTTCCCTATATTGCACAATATCACAGTCATAATTTTTTTTTTTATTTAACTAAGAATATCAACTTTATTAATACTCTTTTGAATACAGAAACAACCAAGCACTCTTGGATCAATAACCCTCAAAAGCAAATACTTTCTAAAATTAAAACAAAATGTAGCCTGTTCTTTTGCGATGTTCTCCAGGAAGCAGCAAACGCTTTTTGTCATTGTTCAGTGATGGAGAGGGCTGCCCCTTGCCCAGTGTGAGGTGACAGTGGTGACTGTGGGGGGAGGGTGTCATGACACTCATCCAAGCCTCAGCTGCTGAGGTCCAGAAGTCCCCTCTCCCCTCCTGTGGTGGGTACCAGAGGGTGGGGGTGTGGCTGCCATCACATGTGCGCCTCCTCCCCTGCTGCTGCCCCTCATCGTAGCCTTACTAGCGGTAGAGGATGGGGCTGCCCCTTGCGAAGCTTGGTGGTATCTGGGGGTGGGGGTAGGTTGTCACAAGTCTGACACTCACCCAAGCCCCAGCTGCTCAGGTCCAGACACCAGGAAGCCCCCTTGGAGTCAGAGTCATCTCCGGTGGGTACCAGGGGTGGGGGCTGCCATCATGTGTGCGCCTCCTCCCCTCTTCCCTCTGGAGGCGCAGCAGCCGCTGCTGACACCATTCCCTTTGTTGTAGCCAGCAGTGGCCGGCGAGGGAGCACAGTGCGGAGCAGCAGGGCAGCCACAGGCACTCAAGCAGGGACACTCAGGGGGAGACGTACGTGGGCAGCAGGCAGGACCAGGGGATGCTCTGGGCGAGGCATGAGGGGGCAGCATTAGTGGAGCCGGGACTCCGGGCCCTGAATATTGGAGCATGGACACCACTGGTCCATATAACTCACTGCCCTTATCTAGGGACACCTCAGAGCACGGTTTTGCATCTCTGCCTATCCTCCCTAATAGCCATTGTTAAGCCTATCCTCCATGAATTTATCCAGTTCTTTTTTTGAACCAGATTATATTCTTGGCCTTCACAACATCCTCTGGCAAAGAGTTCCAGAGGTTGACTGTGTGTTATGTGAAGAAATACTTCCTGTTGTTTGTTTTAGACCTGCTGCCTGTTAATTTCATTGAGTGACTCCTAGTTCTTGTGCTATCAGAAGGAATAAATAACACTTCCTTATTTACTTTCTCCACATGAATTATGATTTATAAACCTTTATCATAACCCCCCTTGGTCATCTTTTTTCCAAGCTGAAAAGTCCCAGTCTTATTAATCTCTCCTCATATTGAAACTGTTCCATATCTCTAATAATTTTTTTTGCCCTTTTCTGAACTGTTTCCAATTTCAGTATCTTTTTTGAGATGGGGCGACCACATACTGCACACGGTATTCAAGAGGTGAGCATACCATGGATTTATGTAGAGGCAATATGATATTTTCTGTCTTCTTATCTATCCTTTTCTTAATGATTCCCAACATTCTGATCACTTTTTTGACAAACACTGCATACTGAGTTGATGTTTTCAGAGAACTATCCAGAATGACACCGACATATTTTTCTTGAGTGGTAACAGCTAATTTAGACCCCAACATTTGATATGTATAGTTGGGATTATGTTTTCCAGTGTGCATTACCAACATTGAATTTAATCTGCCATTTTGTTGCCCAGTCACCCAGTTTTATGAGATTTCTTTGTAATTCTTCAGAAACTGCTTTGGACTTATCTTGAGTAGTATCTGCATATTTTGCTACCTCACTGTTTACTCCTTTTTCCAGATCATTTATGAATATGTTAAATAGGACTGGTCCCAGTACAGACCCCTGGGGGACATCACTGTTTACCTCCCTCTGTTTGGAAAACTGACCATTTATTTTTACCCTTTGTTTTCTGTCTTTTAGCCAGTTACTGATTCATGAGAGGACCTTGCCTCTTATCCTATGACTGTTTACTTTGGTTAAGAACCTTTGATGAAAGACTTTGTCCAAAGCTTTCTGAAAATCTAAGTACCCTATAACCCTTTGATCACCCTTGCCCACATGGTTGATGACCCACTCAAAGAATTCTAGTAGATTGGTGAGGCATGATTTCCCTTTACAAAAACCATGTTAACTCTTCCCCCGCAAATCATGTTGATCTAATTTCAGATGTTCATTAATTACATCTGAGTTCTTTTATAAGTATAAAAGACCTTTTAGACTGTAAGCATCTCAGAAATGGAATTATCTTTTGTTATGTGTTTGTACAGTGCCTAGCACAATGGAGACCTGATATAATTGGGGTCCATAGAGTTACTGTTATACAAATATAAACTTGACATGAATATGTCATATATTGAATATAAACTTGAATATATATTCATATAATAAATATAATATATTATTATTATAATTTATATAATATATAATATATATTATATAAATTTATATAATATAGAATATATAGAATCTATATAATTTATATAATAATTTATATTCAATATATTATATTGAATATAAACTTCAATATATATTGAATATAAACTTGACATGAAAACATAAGGATAGCTTCTTGTTTATTGATACTCAGTTACTTGATGTAATACTTATCTTTTAGTCCTGTTCATAAGGAAAAAAGTATTGTCTTCTATCCCTTTAAGAAGGTTATCTTGGTATGTTGCATTATCTATTTTGGGTGTGCAGCTTTCTCTGCTACAGACATTGCATGTAACTATCTCATGAATCTTTTTAGAAGCTTTTAAAATGCTTTGTAATTAGCTTTACCTTTGTCTTGGGTGTGGCTTGTTATTTATAGTAAAAATGTTTCATATGCACTATAAATCTGTCACCCCCTCTATTTTGCACATATAAAGGATACTAACCTTTTGAAACAACATGTGATACAGCAGATAGATCTAGACACCCTCCCTATTTGAATGCCATGTTCTGTTATATAACAGATTTCCTGTCTTTAATTATAGATAGGGTGTTACCTAGTGCTCCCACTGTTATTACTGATATTTTCTTTGTTCAATAGCAGATGAACTTGACCTCTCTTCAGTTTAACTCAAACTGAACTGTGTCCATTTTTTGTTGTGTGTTTGGTTTTTTTCCCCTCTGATGGCTACTCTTTGAGAACATTGTGTAGTAAGACATTGTCGCGACTAATTCCACCCCTGTGACTTGGTTTTGGGAACTTGCATTGTAATGGTTAAAACTAATAAAATGACTCAAATATAGGTCATTTAAAAGTTGAACTTGATTCTTCTTGGTTTGCAAATTTAAACTTTCTTATGGCTTAGGTTATAACACGTTATTACTAAGCTATTTTTTAGACTGATAACTATATGTTAGAAGAACTGGTAGTCAGGGATGTGTTGGAGGAACACTGGTGTTACTGGAGCCTGTTAACACCTTGCCTTTCTTACCAAATAATTGAAAATGTTTGATGACTTGGTTGCCTGTGCCACCTTTATAAATAAGACCCACCCAATCCATTGATGTCACTGGTCAATCACAATTTAGGCACTTCCAAAGTTTGTCTCTTCCCTTCTCCAACTGCCTCTTCCAGTCTCTAGTTCAATAGTTTCTTCCTCTTTCAGGCCAGTTTCAGAGTTGGTGGCTCCTGCTTAATGCTATGACTACATCGTGAATTTTTAATCAAGAGGAATTAGGGGGGAAACTTTATTCAGCATAGATAATACATTTTTAAAAGGCTGCAAATGCAACATTTGCAGAAACACTTCAGAAGCATTTCTGTGTTGCAAATGCCTATGTGTTACCTCCACTGCCTCTCCATGGGAAATTCCACAAGTTCCATTTTGAGGAAGAAAGATCTTATTGTGACAGAATACTCAACATAATGCTGTAAGGACCTGAACAGAAAAGAAAGGAACACTCATCAGGTGCTCATAAAGCTGACAGGGGAGAGCAGATAAAATGTAGTCTTTCCCTGAGAATTTCAGTGGCTGAAAGAGTTTTGTGGAGTTTCTTGATGCTTTGTTTCATGTCTTTTATTCATCCTAAGCATAAAGACATCCTTGAATCAGGGCCCATTCTCAGACATCCCAATCTGAGAATTTAAAGGAACTCCTCACTTAGTCGTTCCGGTTAACATTGTTTTGTTGTTACGTTGCTGATCAATTAGAGAACATGCTCGTTTAAAGTTGTGCAATGCTCCATTCTAATGTTGTTTGGCAGCTGCTTGCTTTATCCACTTCTTGCAGGAAGAGCAGCCCGTTGCACCTAGCTGGTGGGTGGTTGGAACCTGGGTGGACTGGCAGCTCCCCCTGTCAGCTTCCCGCTCCCCTAAATGCCCTGTTCAGCAGCTGCCCAGCAGGCTATCAATTGCCGGCAGTTCAGCTGTCCCTCCCCTCCACTGCCATTTGCTGCTCCAGCCGTCTGCCGTGGAGCTGCTCCCCAAGACTCCTGCTTGCTGTGCGGGGGTGGGAGAGAGGGGAGAAAGAAGGGGTCTAATGTCAGGGTGTCCCCCTCCCTGCTGCTCCTGCACCCCACTTACACCATCTTCCATAAAGCAGGGGGGACACACGATGGAGGGAGCTCATCGCTGGCAGCAGCTGGTCTCTGCAAGCTGATCTAATTAACAAGGCAGTGTACTTAAGAGTCAGCGTACTTAGAGGGTAATCTCGCTCTCTCACACACACAGGATGTGTGTGTCTGTCTCTGTCTGCCCTCCCTCCTTTCCTGCTGATTTGTAGAGTGTGAGAGTTAACCCTTGAGGGCTCAGCCAATTGCTAGTTCATTTAGTAGTAAGGCATTCCCTGGGAAATATCCCACCCTCTGATTCTTCCACCTCAACCAAGCTTCACAATCATCATCATTGTGTACCAGTATTAAATTGTTTGTTTAAAGCTTATACTGTGTGTGTGCGTGTGTATATATATATATATATATATATATATATACACACATATATATAAAATGTCTTTTGTCTGGTGGAAAAAAAAGTTCCCTGGAACCTAACCTCCTCATTTACATTAATTCTTATGGGGAAATTGGATTCATTTAACATTGTTTCACTTAAAGTCGCATTTTTCAGGAACAGAACTACAACTTTATGTGAGGAGTTCCTGTACTATGTTTTAGATAGCCTTAACTCTCATCCCAAAGAGGCACAATGAGAAAAAGATTCTTTTGTGCATTAGGGAACACACAGCATGAAAATATGTGAGCTCCTGCCTAAATCCAGTTAACTGTTCCCCTTAGAAGATAGAACAGCAAAATCATCATTATTATTATTAATAATAATTATTCATTTGTATTGTGGTAGAATATAGAGGCTGTTGCCTCATTGTGTTAGGCACTGTATGAACCTAATTGTAATGTGTTCTTCCATATATTTATGAAAATATGCTTAGGATATGAATATGACATAATTGAGATATACTTTATGCAAGATAGCTCATGTGAGATGATCGGAAAGGTTATGATTTACTGAATGCGATTATCCTATTTGTATGCACGTATCATTTCTGTATCAACTATGCTACTTTGGGAGATGCCCACTGCCAGCACTTAAGGTACAACAATGGAAAAGCCAGACAGCATGGATAGCCCACCAACAGGGACAATAAAAGGACTGTAAAATAACTTAGTCTTTCTGTGAACTTGTGGGTTAGCCTGTGAAGAATGGATACAAGGGCCCTACAGAGTCAGGTGGTCTTGTCACCTGATACTAAAACAGTACCTGGGACTATTAGTAACTTTCCACTGTAAAGGAATGAAGGTCAAGGAAACAAAGGACTCCCACCATGTGCAAATACTATTTAAGGGTGAGGAGTGAGATAATCCTGGTCGTCAGTTCTCCCTGCTACGCCACCCAAGATGATTGCTGGAAACAACTAAGGGCACGTCTACACTGGCAGAGTTACAGCGCTGGGATTTACAGCGCTGCTCAGAGAGCTCTAAAGGGAAACCGCTGTTGCGTGTTCACACTGTCAGCTGCCTGCTCAATAGCATGTTCACACTTGCATCACTTGGGGATGTACTTGGAGCATTCCACTCTGGGGAGCTATCCCACACAGCATTTCTTCCTTTTCTGCCACTAAGAGTTGTGGGAAGACAGAGGAGGTTGCGGGGCATCCTGCGTCCTTTCCCAGTGCCCTGTGATGCATTGCTTTACATCCCAGCAATTCCTGTGCTTTCATATGCATTTGGTGCCATCTTTCAATGATTTGTGTACGGCATGCCCTGCTTCTTCGGGCTGCAGGAATGAATCCCAAACTGTTGACCAGTATGTTGCTTGCTTTGACCAACACATCATGAGGGGCAGTGGAGTTATTCCTTAAACTACAAAGGCAAGAGGGGTGTGACATTGATCTTGTCATGTGTACTAACTACAACATGAGATTGCTTATGGCATTCACGGAAGTACTGACCACAGTGGAAGGCTGCTTTGGCATTTGGGAATGAGCACTGAGCGGTAGAGTTCACATCATGATGTACATCTGAGATGATGAGCAGTGGCTGCAGAACTTTCAGATGAGGAAAGCCACATTCATGGGACTGTGTGATGAACTCGCCCCAGCCCTGCGGCACAAAGACATGAGAATGGGAGCTGCTCTGCTGCTGGAAAAGCATGTGGCGATTGCACTGTGGAAACTGGCTACTCCAGACTGCTACCAGTCGGTCGCTAATCAGTTCATAGTGGAAAAGTCTTCTGTTGGACTCATGTTGGTGGAAGTGTGCAGGGCCATTCATTGCATCCTGCTCAGAAAGACTGTGACTCTGGGCAACATGCGTGATATTATGGATGGGCTTTGCACAAATGGGCTTCCTTAACTGCAGAGGGCCGATAGATGGCACACATATTCCAATTCTGGCACCAGACCACCTAGACCCTGAGTACATTAATCACAAGGAATATATCTCAATGGCTCTCCAGGCACTTGTGGATCACCGTGAGCATTTCACAGACATGAGTGCAGGTTGGTCCGGAAAGGTGCATGACACAGACATCTTTTGGAGCACTGGCCTGTTCAGGAAGCTAAAAGCAGGGACTTTCTTTCTGGACCAGAAGATCACTGTATGGGAAGTTGAAATGCCCATTGTAATCCTGGGAGACCCTACCTACCCTTTCATGCCATGGTTTATGAAGCCATACACCGAGCAACTTGACAGCAGCAAGGAGCATTTCAACAACAGGCTGAGAGAGTGCAGAATGACTGTTGAGTGTGCTTTTTGGCCATTTAAAGGCCCGCTGGCACTGCCTCTATAGGAAGCTGGACTTGGCCGATGAGAAAATTCCTATGCTTATAGCTGTGTGCTGTACGCTCCATAATATTTGTGAAGGGAAGGAAGAAAGCTTCATTCAGGGCTTGCACATTGGTGGCCTTGTCTCATTGGCCCTTTTGGGGTTGTGATAAATTGTACCATGTTCTAGAGAAAGTTAAATATTCACACTTAATTCATCCATAATCTCTGTTGTGAGAAAAATCTTTCAGTTTGTCTGTGTGCCTCTGTTTGAGTCTGAAGTAGATTATTCATTGACTTTAATATGTCTATGAAAATACACAAGCTAGAAGCCTTTTAATAGACAGTCAGAGACTTGTCAAGAGATTCAGCGATCAGTCTTTCCTCCAGCTATGTGAAAGTGGCCAGGCCTATTTCTAGTTGCATTGTATTTCTTCATGATTTTTTAAAAAATTTGTTTACTAATTTTGTGGTCATCTTGGATCAGGTTTTAAATCCCTAAACTAACTCTTATTAAAGTGAATAGAAAGAGAGCCTTCCATTCATTTCAAAGAGATCTGGATAAAAGCCTTGACCAAAAATTATTATTTTATTTATTCAGATTTCAAACAATAAAATAGACAACCATCCAAGGCTGTAGGAACCTAATGCATTATTAAATATGCAATAAAATTCCAGCAGAACTTTTGTACTTTTACTCCTGAGGGCATTCTGTGCTAAAAAATTAAAAATTCTGCACACAATATTTTAAAATTTGTCAAATAAGTGTGGAGGCTCCAGCATGGCATTGAGGAGCATAGGCCACTAGCTGCACAGAGGTTGGAGATTATTGTGTAGCTCCCTCTTTGACATGGACTCGATGGTGAAGCTGCACTTAACCCTGATACAGCACAAGGACTGGGCCTGTCCCAGAAACACTCCAGGGCCCTGTCCCTCCTTGCCAGGTGCACCAAATGTGGGCAGGCAGGCTCAGAAAGGCAGGATCCAAGTGAGGAGGGAATTAGTGGGGGGTGGGATCCAGGTGTGGGTTGAAAGAGTTCTGTGTGGGGCAGTCTGGGTATGGATGTCTCAGTGAGGGATCTGGGTGCACAGCGACTTGTTGTGGGGTTTTGGGTGCAATAGTAATGGGACTCTGCAGGGGAAGTCCAAGTAAAAGTAGTTGGGGCTCAGTGGGGGGCAGGAGGCTGGGTATCAGCTTGGCAGGGGTGTCTGGGTGTGGGGGGATCAGTATGTGTGCAGATGCTGAGGGAGTGGGGCTCAGTAGAGTGGGACTCCAGGTGCAGCTGGTTGGGGCTCAGTAGGGTGAGTGTCTAGGTGTGGGTGCTCATCGGCGTGGTCCTGGTGCAGGAGGAGTGGAGTTCATCAGGGGAGTTCTAAGTACAGGGCAGGGCTGAGGCTCAGTGGGAGGACTTCATCAGAAAGTCATTTTTCTGCAGGGAAGCAAAGAAATCTGTGGGGGACATAAATTTTGCACGTGCGCAGTGGTGCAGAATTCCCTCAGGAGTACGCTTTCTCCCATAAACATTTGCAGAACTACCTCAATATCCTCCTTCAAATCCCTCCTTTAAAACTATCCTTTGTTGTGATGCCTACACAAATCTTGACAGCCATTAGGCCACTGGTGTACCAAGACCACTGCCTATCATGTTGACCAATTGTTTCCTTATACTCCCCCAACAATTTATCTGTATCAACCTGTTGTTTCTTGTCTTAGGTTGCAAGCTGTTTGGGGTGAGAACCATCTTTTAGTTCTGTGTTTGTACAGCATCTAACACAATCATTTCTTGATCCATGACTAGGGGTCATAAACACTACAGTAATACAAATAAATAATAATTTCAGTAGAAACTCAGACACACACAAATCTTTCCCAACTCTTCTTCATTACCAGATGCATACTCTCAGACATCTCAAAAACCTATCAAACAAATATATTTTGCAATGTGCCTTGAAGGCCACCAAATTCAGGCTATTTTGGACTGGGACGGGGCAAGCAAATTCCAGTGTCTCGGACTCCTGTCACCCACTGTACCTCCTGTTTTATAATAAGGGAAATCCAGGTTGGAAGCACCTGCTGGCCGCAGTTGTGGCCATAAGTCCCGACGGGAGCTCAACCCCTCTCAGCCCCCAGTCCCACCGTGACTCCATCTTGAATGTTAAGTGGATGCTGTTGGAGCTCATTGACACTGATGGCATGCAGAGATAGCAAGCCATTTGCTGACTAGCTGTGGAGCAGTGACTTAAAATGACTTTTGTAGGTAAATAGCAGTTTGTTCTGTGTTGTCAGCCTGTATTGGTTCAGAAACTAATGCATGGTGACAGTCTGTTTTAAAAGTACCCATGTGAAACAATTTGATCATTTCAATCCAATTTCCAATAGACAAATGTCTTTATAACAACAAGACACATCAGAAGAGACACACATTGGCATTTTTGTTCAATCTGCCAATCAGAGTTGCCAAAGATTGTGTGGCTGTGCAGGCTGAACTACCCATTAATCCCTAGAGATGATCAGCCCATGTCAGGCTGAGAGACAGTGTAGAAGAACTCACAGTGTCCAGCACTTTAACCCAACACTTTTCGTTTGCACTGGAGATATAATAGTCTAATATTTCTTTCTGAAACCTCCTTTCTTTTATTTTTTTGCAGTGTTCAGTGATTGGGTTGGGTAAAGGACAGTCTCACTGTTTGAAAGGGGGTAGCAGTGAAAAGCTTTATTTGCAATTTGCACAGCCATGTGTTCTTTTTTAGGAGTATTTTTCACTGCTGTGCAGTTACCTCAAGCGGAGTCAAATGTCTTGGAGGCTATTTTCTGATGGATTGGGACCTCTGAACTTTTGATATGCATGTGCATATACTTATGTACTGCTGCAGCTAATTTGCCAGTGTACACATCAGTATGCATTGTGTGTCTTAAAGCAAAATCAAGACTTAACTATGTTCTGCAAATGTATTTTTGGCTTATCCTACAAAATGTCAGTGTACAAACACTGGGACATATGGTATCAGTCTGTGACAGAACTGCACTGGAAGTTATAAATGTGTTTTGTTTGTTTTTAAGGCAGGAATTGCTCCATTTAATGTAAAAAATTATATAGCTAAAATAATCTAGAATAACTCTTTCAATACATTTTGGAAATGTAACACTGAATTTCGGAAGAAATGTATTGGAACTTAATATGTAATATTTAAAAAATGGCATATAATTCAGAACTAATAATAGGAAAACCACAGTACATAGTGTAACTAGGTTATTCAAAGTTACATATTCTCATTTTAATTTGCTGCTGCCTGTATATGCAGCAAAATTTCAGATTTATTTTTTTAGCCTTGTAATATACATATATTCATCTCTTTTTTTTGTATTGTATCAATACATAAAGAAGCACAAATACAGCCAGTGTTTACATGTTGTGGTCTCCAGGAAGTGGTATAATGAAATCTGAGTGTTACCGGGAAATGATTTTATAGTCCCTGCCTGCCAGCCTACTTCAGCTTTCTTGCAATTTAACTCCTATAAAATTCATAAGACTTTAAGAAAGATTTGTTCTTTTGAGGATCACAGAAATATTTTATAAATAACTTCCCTGATGATTTTACTTAGTTACTTCAGCCTATCTGTTGCAAGAAAAAGCTGGTAATGACTATGGGAATTTAAAATAACAAGGAGAATACATTACATTTAACGAGTGTTTTAAGGTTACTTTGCCATACTATGGCAGTCAGGGAAGTCTTGTTCTGCCCTGTTTCTGGAGTCTGCTTATCTTGGTTGCTTTTATCAACATTAGACTGATTTGTTCTCGCATCTAGACCTGTTATAATCTTTTTCTCATTTTGCAACACTAGACCGTTAAGATGTTTGATCTTTAACTCGCCCAGCGCTATTCAGTATGAGCAAATCTACACTTCACTGATCTACTGTAGAACTGCACTTCACAGATTAAAGTTCTTCCTGCACCAGTTCATTGATTCAAATAACAAACAGGGTAATTGTGATTTGCTGAGACTACACATCAGGCATCATTCTTGAGGGAACGTGTAGCAAGCGCAAGAGTTCATTTGTGTGGCAGAAGCAATTTAATCTACTGGTTTTCTTTTGGTTCAATAATGTATGAAGCTATACCCCAAAGTTAAAAAAATTGTTGAGATGAATTTCACATGGAGGATTTACTTAAAATTTGGAAATATTTGCATGTTCCTAAAGATTTCTGTTGGGGAAGCTCTCGTTAGCAGTGTCAAAAGATTTTTAGAAGGTAATGGGGAGAGAATTGCACAATTAGTAACTTGCATTTTAGTGTTCAAAATGCTACAATAATTCATGCTCCTGTAAATAATTATTCTCTACAATCCACTTTGCAGATGATGATGTGGAAATCTTTTGGGTGTCTCAATTGCTAGATGCCCAACTTGAGATACCTTGCGGGGACCTGATTTTTCATAAAGTACTGAACATCACTCCCTGGAAATAAGGCTCCTTTGAGATGTTTCAAAGTGGATACCCCAAAACTGAAGTGACTAAAATCACTAGTTATTTTTGAAAGTCTTGGCCTAAATGTCAGAAAAATCCCAATGGCATATTTTTAACCTTTCATTTTTTTATCTGTCTATACATCAAAAGGAAAATGAAGTGGTGATTCTCATTTTCAAATTACTTCTTTGCTGACTGATATCAGTGTAGCAGTTTCACAGTCTGTCTCCTTCCTCTGCATTGAGCAGAAGCCTATCATTTAAGCTGATAAAAGATCAAGGTCTTCAGTTAACTGAGTTGCTCTTACCCGTATGTGTCAGTTTTTGTCTTCTTAAAATGTGAAATAAAGTTTATTAGTCCTTAACTTTCTGCCCAGCTCAAATTCTTTTTGATATTCGTGTCTGTTAGAAGTATATAAAGCTCTGAAAAACAAGCCTGTAGTTGATGTTCTGAGCAAATAAGAAAAAAATAAAATAAGTAGAGTGAAGATGAGGGGTCATGGGAAATAAGCAGTATATCACTTAACAGTAATTTATTGTAAAAGAAAATGTTTGTCAGACGTAACAAAATATTGTTCATCAAATGATCAGTAAAAACAGTATGGTTCAAAGAGCTTACCTTTTAAAAACAAATTTTAACTTTTGTTCAGCCGTATTAAGTGTGTCTGACACCTGCAAATTTAATTATGTTTAGCCATAACCAAGTTCTCGCACTGTTCTCTTTATTTTAGACATTTATAGAGTTGGGATATTAACACTATTATGCTTTAGAACATCTCCAAATTCTATAAGTCATATTTATGAGAATATGAAAATCTTAAAAATATAATGAGCCAAATCCCCAGATGGTATAGACTGGTGTGGCTTCATTGACTCACTTCTGGTAGCTTCAGGGTTTTGATTTTGAATATAAAACAAGAAAATAATTTTTCATTAAATGTGTTTTTCCAGAAGACATGATCTTTTCTCTCCCTTTTGATGAGTCATTAAAACAGCAGGATCAGTGGATAGTGGATCCAAATTTGTTCACATACATTACATGCAGATGTCCATTGCATGTGTGTATTTAACCAGTTATGTGACCTAAAGAAAATACACAAAAATACATATACAGATGACACTTAACAAAATTAGGGGCTGTGTTTTGATAACTTTGCAAAAAAAAAATCTTCAGTGGATTTATCTGTTGTACGCTTTTACATGATAGACAATGAGACAGTGTTCTAAACGTTAATGAGGGACAATGAATGTAATTTTATGCAAATATTGGAAAAGTTTATAAAATAATAGTACATGAGCTGGGATAGCCTGATAATTGTTTTTTAAACAGTCTTTCTCCTCTTTCTTCCTACCTGAGAAGAAATTTGTTAGCATCCAGATGGCAAAACTCTCAACGAGGTAGTCTGCTGATCTGATCATGAGACTGGGACCTAATCTTGTGAGCCCTTCAAAAGCAGAGCTTCTAGTGATCTCAGTGTATGTGTGGGGGGTGAACGTGCACATAGAGATCTTGCAGAATGAGGGTCACAAGTCTGAAATGTCAAGACTTCTATTCAATTTACAATTCTGTGTCACTAAGGTAGCCTGGGTGTATTACCTGATACATTAAAAGCAGCAATAGCATAACACAATGTTTTCTTAATACAGTGCATCGCTATTTTTCCAAACTCCAGTCAAGTGAAAGTTGTCTAGTTCCCAAAGGAACTGACCAAAGTTCCGCTCCTGTGGGTCATCTAAGAGCAGCAGGAATCATGCTTCTAGCTTTAAGGAAGCTTCAGTTCTGTAGAACTAGTGAGCTCAGAAGGGCCAAAAGTAAGCTCATGTGAAGATCCTGCAAAGTTTCTTTCCCACAGAACTTGGGCCCTTTTCAAAATCTTATTTTGAGGCCTCACTTCAGGAGCGCTTCTACACTTTCAGGATCTTTGCCTGCTATTACTCAATTTCTGATGGCTTAGGAGTTCTCAGTTAACTACCCTGCCTTTTTCATGAAGACCTTTCAAAACCTTTGTTAATCAAGGTTTACAATGAAATACATATTTTTAAAAGCCCCCCCCCACAAATAAATAGCTACAGTCTGCTTTGTTTTCTTTACTGAAGTATGTACACTTGACACTAATCAAGACATTTTGGAAGACAAAAAAAAAGCACATCATTGTTGAAAGTCTACAATGATCCCTCCCCTATATGTACTGTGCATTTTCTTCTGTAACCTCATAGCCACACCAGCCCTGCTCATTCTCGTAAAACTTACTAGTGATTATCTTAATCACATTGATTATAGCAGCAAAACAGTGTCGTTCACAATTGGGTAGCACTTTTTCTTAAATAACTACTCTACCTCTTTAAATATATTAACTGCAAAGTATTATTCAAAGATGAATGACTTACCAAACAAACAAAAAACCCCAAGAAAAATCCCGCAAGATATAGGTTATTGGGCTGGTGTGCATCTCTCAGCTTCTGAGACTTCTAATATATAGCTTGCTGTTGCTTCCTGTCATGCATTGTGGCTGCATAGGGAGGAGTTCCTGCAGAAAAGTAGAGGAGAAAAAGGGACCACTCTAGTATACTGAGGATTAAGAAACCTCTTGGAATCTGAGTACAGTACAATTACAAAGTACCTCATGGTGTGGTGTTGCTTTTTTGTGCATCATCAGGTATGTTGGGGCTATGTTACTTTACTGTGTGTGTGCATCTGTCTGTCTTTTGTGCACAAAAATTTTGCAGATTTTTGTTTACTTAAATGCATGGCAGGATTTAAAGTCAGATAGACATGCAACCCCAGGGGTGTTTGGGGAGTGCATTTATTTATGTAAGGGAAGGATATATTTAAAAATATAAATATGTAACATTCTATAATACTGCCTATAGAAAGAGGTTTTTTATTGTATTTATTTTTTGTAGTTCTGCTGTAAAATGAGAGAAGATGTGATTAAAAAAAAATGCTGAAGGGCCTGTTTCTGCAACCCTTATGTGAGGACCACCATTTTGTCAAACAGTGGGGACTGAACTGAGTAAAGAGTTAGATTCTAAAGTGGAGAGTTGTAACAGATTCATAATTTCCGAAGTGAGCTCAGAGGAAGATACATAATACATATTGAGCAGTGCTACACTTACTTGCATTAGGTAGCTTTTAACCATGTGACTATTTCCATTGATTTCAATATGACTGCTTGGTTAAATGCTACTTATCGTGAGTAAAGGTTGCCTGATCAAGTCTGAAGTGGGCAAAGTTTAACTTTAATTTACTGGTCTAATTCCAGAATCTCTAATATGATCTCTTCAGTTGGACGACTAGAGAACTTATTAAATGAGGCTATCTTCAAAGTACTTATATGTTTAACTTTTATTAAAGCTGATTTAATTCCCAGTAGGATATTTGCACATTAAATATTGATGTAAAACTTGAAGCATGTGGTATTCTTTATCATTAGTCAGGTCTTGTCAATGTATCCTTCATAAGTTTAATTTATCCTGTCTTTTACCATATATATGCAGTATAGAGAACACATGAATTATCTTCTGATAGATTCATTGTCTATATTTGTGCTGGCAGAACTGCAATACTGCAGCTAACATTTTTTACAATGTGGCCATTACATTAGATGGGAACATGTCTGTTCTCTGTTTTTTATAAATGTACAGAAACAAAAAATGCTAAAAAAATGCTAAAATCTGTCACATTCAAGGAAGGTAGTAGAAGTTTAGGGCTTGTTTCTGCAAACTTTACTCATGTTGCCAACCACCGAACTCTGTGAAGTAGCCACGGTACTAATCCATGTATAATAGTGGCAAAATCAGGTCCATAGTATGAAGCAGGATGGTTCAGTTACCCTACACAATCGGTCAGAAGGCTCTTTTAGATCCAACATAGAAATAATTAAGCAACTACATGATAATGAAATGTTTGGATTGGGCTGCTCATACAAAGATTAACAATAGTGAAGTGATGCCTATTCAGGTAGGATCCTATGTTTTGTTAGCAGTACACATTCTTTACAATGATTTTCTGAAACTTTAACTCACAGAATTAAATCCACTGTTAAGCTTTTGGAAGTATTACATGTTTTTTTGAGACTGAATTTACCATTTTTCAGGACCTGCCTTTAAATTTATTATAGGAGACAATAGCTGGGGTTCTTTCACTTATGTGTTTACATATTGCCAGAGCCTTGTAAAATCACTCATCATGTCTCCTATGTGCATTCACTGTTGTTGTGTATTTAGCAAAATACACATGCAGGTGTGAAAACCTTCATATTTTATTGAGAATAGCTAGGAGTTCTGTGCAAATAAATAAATACAACAGTAATGCTGTATACAGTGTTGTATGATTGTGGTTGTCTGTCATGCATATGTGGATGCATATTAGTCTGTGCATTGCATTGGATATTTGCAGTTACAGGTACAATTTTGTGTGCCAATCTTGAAAAACTTGGCTGTAACAAGGGGAGAAATAAAAAAATAATAATTCAGAATAGATATTGCAATGAATTGCTACAGAGAAAGCTAAATTGTTTTCAGTAAGTTATATCTGTATCTGTAAGTTCTGTATCTTCAATGTAGCAATATTATAGTTTGCACATAACTCTGACAAAAGTTACATGAAGTAGTTAGATCAAAGATTAACTACAGGAACTGTCTGTGGTTTTAAATATATCAACACAGCCATGTTGAATGCAGAATATTGAGATAGCAGAGTCAAAGCAAAATACTAGACCAATAATTAGGGCACTACCAAATTCACGGCCATGAAGCATCATGGACCATGAAATCTGGTCTCCACCCATGAAATCTGGTCTTTCATGTGCTTTTATCCTATACTATACAGATTTCACAGGGGAAACCACTATTTCTCAGACTGGAGGTCCTGTCCCAAAAGTGAGTTGCAGGGGGGTAGAAGATTATATTAGAGGCTTTGCAGTATTGCCACCCTTACTTCTCTGCTGCCTTAAGAGCTGGGTGGCCAGAGAACGGTGGCTGTTGGCCGGGTGCCCAGCTCTAAAGGCAGCTCCCCGCCAGCAGCAGTGCAGAAATAAGAAATAAATACCATACCATACCACCCTTACTTCTGCACCTTCAGAGCTGGGCTGCCGGAGAGTGGTGGCTGCTGACTGAAGGCCCAGCTCTGAAGGCAGCAGCGCAGAAGTAAGTGTGGCAGTAACACACCATGCCATCCTTACTTCGGTGCTGCTGCTGGCGGTGGTTCTGCCTTCTGAGCTTGGTTCCCAGCAAGAAGATGCCCTTCTCCAGCTACCCAGCTCTAAAGGCATCATGACTACCAACAGCAGCACAGAAGTAAGGGTGACCATACCGTGACATCCCTCCCTCCCACCCCCCGACACACACACACAACTCCTTTTTGGGTCAGGACCCCTACAATTACAACACTGTGAAATTTCAGATTTAAATAACTGAAATCATGAAATTTATGATTTTTTAAAATCCTACGATCATGAAATAGATCAAAATGGACCCTGAATCCGGTAAGGCTTTACCAAGAATGGATGATTGTAGCTGCCTAAAATGTAAATCTGGTTGACTCTCACATACAGGCCTAGTTTAGAGAAATTACTTAATTCTGATACAAATTCTGCCAGTATGATGAGCAAGTGCAGCAACATGTGCAATATCTATAGGTATGAGAATCCTGCAGGGGATTCTCAATGCTTGAGAAGGTACGCTTGAATCAGTCAAAAAAAAATAATAATCCCATGTCTAAAAGTTCTTATATAATGAAATAAGCCAGATAGATCCCTCTTAGTGGGAGAAAGCTAGTGGCATAGTTTCACACTCACATATTCACTATTTAAGAGAGATTTTTGGTTATTTCTTTACTTTTCCAGCTGAGCTAGAGTACAGCTAAATTGCACCCCTCTTACTCAGGAGCCAAGTAGAAATGGCTTCAGCTGATCTCCTTAATCAGATGGGACAAGCTTGGCCAAAGGGTCACATGTGAAATACCATGTGTGAGTTGCCCCACGTGACCTAGCTGAGTGAACCAGGCTTGAACTTGAAATAAATGGTTAGCAGCAGCCAGTAAAGTTCACAGATACCCAGATAGAGCAAAAGGTTTTTTGGTATCATCAGGGGCACAAACGTAACTTGACCTAGTCTGTTGATACAGGGAGAGCACTGGTCAAGACTCTTGAGTACTTTTCATGTTTGAGATAGAGCTAGGATGTGACGAAGTGGGGTTTTGTTCATCTTACGTTGCATGCGAATCTTACTGTGTACCTTAATTTTCCAATGTACTGCACCATAGTTGGAACTGAGTGTGTGATTTTTGCTGAGACCCTCAGGGCAGGTGAGGCTGTCTAGCTATTTGCACCTGTGTAACCTGAGACCCAGGAGAGGGTGCGACATGGTGACACAATGTGGCCAGGTGAGACAGAGAGGAGGAGGAGGAGGAGGCTTAAGGGGGTGTCGGAGGTCGGGTGGCTGGACGCTGGCAGTCTGCATGGGAAGACTGGAAGAGGGGCAGTCCAGAGTGTCTGGCCCAGGATTCCCAAGATGGACTTGGTTAAAAGTCACTGATGTCTGTCACAGCAAGCTCTGTTCTACCCTGTGTTCCTGTTGACTAATAAATCTTCTGTTTCACTGGCTGGCTGAGAGTCACGTCTGACTGCAGAGTTGGGGTGCAGGGCCCTCTGGCTTCCCCAGGAGCCTGGCTAGCATGGCTCTATAATAAATTCCTTCTCTCTGAATAGACAAGACTGGAATCTGCAACCTCTTCTAGGTTAGATTTCCAGAGACAGTGGAATCCAGGGCTATGGAACAACTATTTGCACATTCACTGGTTGAATTACTTGGGAGCTCAGCACCCAAAGATTTGATCTGATCCAAATAGTGCTTGAAAAGAAGGTCTTATCTGGGAGAAGAGTAGCAAGAGATGTATGTTTAAATATATTTGAGACTACTTTAATTTACACCTTCTCTCTCCTTGGTGTATAAGACCAGTTTAGAATTTCTTAGATACCAGTAGAGTGTATGTATTCTCAGTTGTTAACTCTTATGCATTGTTGGTGTTGAAGAAGTGTCTAGAGTTCCCAATTACTTCTGAATTTGGCTTGAGGAGTTTATAGCAAACCATGAAATGGATTTAAACATATTTAGCTCTCAGATTCTAATAATTTGTACTCTCTCCCTTGCCTTCCCAAAAAGGGAAGGGAGAAGGTTAAATAAAAAGAATATGAATACCAGTCCTCCAACAAAACTTTGCTGCTCCTTGTCCTTTCAGCATCCTGTATAAGCACACCTATTTCCTGTTAGTTACACACAGCGAATGAGATTTTCATTGTTCACTTTGTTACTTTGATGGCAAAATCTCAAATCCATCTCACATTACAAAGACAGAAGAATAAATCTCACTTTTCACGTTCAAAGTTGGATGGCAGAGGATGCTCTTTCTGCTCTCTCCTGTTGCCATTTTCCTGGCAGGGCTATGAATTTAGGTAACCAGCTTAGAATTACTAAGAGATTTGGACCCCTTTTCAAAAGGGCCTGTAATAGCATCCATTAGATTTTCAGTAAAATCAAAACACAGACAAATATTTCTAATAGTTGATATAAAAACTTGGGTAGCTTTTAGCTGAATCCTCTAACAAGTCTTGGCCATATACATACCGATATGTAGACACCATGTTGTAGATAACTAACTCTGTGCATACGCAATAGTAATAGAACTTGCAAATCTCTGTTAAAAATACTTAGCATCTATTGCTGGACCCTAGAGGGAATCTCCATTAGTTATCAATAGGAGTAGGACTTTAATTAAATTTTCAGGTCCTGCATCAGGGAACAGGATAACTGCTGTGTCAGAGACTTGATCAGATCTTGCATATTCCAGACAGTAGTGGGCAGTAGAAACATACATAGAAGCTAATGTATTACAAAATGTTGAAGGTTTTTGGTTCTATTTAGAGTTTAAGCAAATTATTTACACCAATATTACACAAAGTACAGATATATTAGAGATTAGAAGATTGGCTAAATTGTTTTTATGCTTTTCTTCATTCTGTATTAGAATCTGGTATTAGCCTATAAAATTATGGCCCTGTGGGCACGTACTTTGCATCATTCAGCCTACAGACATTGTCCTGTGAGCAAATCTACTTCAGGATCCTGTGGGGTTTCCCGTGCTCTCAGGGCTGCCTTCAAAATCTCAGGACTTTCGCTGGTAAAACCGTGAAAGTACCACTAAAATACAAAAGAGGAGGAATAGAGAGATGGCTCCTGTCCATGCAGGCTTCAAAGAAGACTGTTCTGAGACTCGCTTGTATTTGGATTCACTTAAAGTGGGGGACATGTTATTTTTTCTCTTTTTAAAAGACCTCTATTTGTTAGATTTTAATCAAATAGCAAAGAGAAACCTTGGGATGGAGGGAGGTGGTCATCCAAGGGGGAAAATCTTAGGCTTTTTGTTAGTCATTGTAGGAAGGTAGGCTCATAGGATTAGCGTGACATGGTCTGTTCATCCCCCTCCTCCCCTCACAAAAATAAAGAGCTACTATTAAGAGCTTTGTATTGTATCAGCTAATACAAAATTCCTTTTGGCATCTGTAACTTTTATTTCATCGTAGAAACTTGAATACCAGTACAGTAGTAATATGATAAGATGGAAAACTGCTAATCTTACACAAACCGTTAGTCTTGTTCTAGTATCAAAAAGCCAGCTGGCCTTAAACTGAGTAATTAGACACCACTGCTGCCTGTTGTGGTTCATTTCAAAGTCTGCTTTGTGATGTTATATCCTACCATCTTTGGCAGGAAATGTTAAATTAATAATTATTCAACTAACCTTATAATAGAAGAAGATTAATCTTTTGTTCAGGTAATTTTATACCCAATTTAAATTGGATCCAAAACAACTTTTTTTGGTGTGTTAGGTGTTTTATATATGTGGTTCTCAATTAAGTGGTTTGGGTCAGTATAGCTCATTGTTTGTGCTGAGGAGACCAACCTTCCCCAAATATAAACTTATAAGTTTCTAACTTAAGGATGATTTTACTTTATTTTAACTTCTAATGACTGTCTGAAATTAACATATTTATAATCGCTCGAGAACCAAAATGGTACTGAACACAATTCAATAGTTTCTTGAAGTACATACCTTTATGTACATTTCAGGGAAACATTTAAGAATGAGCAAGTTCTGTTACTTATATCTTTAGTATATTCCAGTGTGTATGTATCTGTGTCTTGCTAATGAAGTGTCAAGAGAATTTATAGGTCACACTGGATTTTTTTGAAGCAGTGTTAGGCTGTTTTTGAAAAGTCTGGAAAAGAGCATATCAATTTATTTGAAATGTCAATTGAAAACTTGGATTCTTGCTCTGCTCTACTGCCTCCTGCAGAAGCAATGTATTGTAGCAATATGTTTGAGCAGTTGTACCCCCATCTTCCTGCCAACAGCGGTATCCAATAGAAATTCGATGCTTGCTGCACTTGTGATTTTGAATTTTTCTTATTCGCCACATTATAAAAAAGGATTAAAAAATATACTACAAACATACTACATACTACTACTGTAACCCTGAAATCTGGTGTATATAATTCATACTGACCACACATCTTAACTCAGCCTCCAGATTTTACTTGGATTTTATAAAATTTACTGCAGAAAAATTGGATTCACAGACCCACACATTGCTCATGCATTAGCCACAATTCAATAGCCTATTCACCACATGTGTCTAGTGGCGGACATATTGACACTGCTGCCTAAGATGGTTAAATTCATTTCTGGTGCAGAGGGTCAGCCTTCCTCATGACTTTAGTGGTGCTTAGGGGCTGTTCTGGAGAGCAGCTGGCTGAGCAGCTACTGGCAGCCTGCAAAGGAGAGAGGCAAATAACTAGTTTTCTTGTTAATTTGTCAGTTTTGTGTGGAAACCCATATTACTGAAAGGCTGGGGGATGGGCCATGGCTGCAAGTTTATGCAGATGGATTCAGCACAGTGACCAGCACAACTGGCATGGAGGAGTTGCAACTGCTATTTGACCCTATATACATGAAGTATAGATGCACAGGGCTCTACTCTCACCCTTTATGCAGGTGAAGTGAATTTAATTCAGAATGCATCTCATAGACTTGGAAATGGAAGCCTCCTTCAAGCATCCCATTTTGTTGTAGATATCTCTCTCTATTACATATACCTTGTATGTACTAAATTGCAAGGCTGCTACTAGAAAGTCAGATTTCTGTATCAGATATGGACAGACTAAAGTTTTTTCTTCTCAGAGAGATACACCAGAGATGTCTACTATAAGATCCTTTAATGTTCTTCCAGATATGACTGAGGTTAGCTTAAATAAGGTTTGTTATGCACAGCCATATCTAGTGGCTGAACAGTATAATACAGTTTAGCATTCCATTACATCTCCCCTTTTAAGTTCTACATTTCTGCCATTTACAAAACTTACACTGTCATGCTGTCTTGAAGTTCACTATGGATCAGTCTGCTAAGTATTTCTGAATTATACTGGCTTTCTAATTACATGACTTGAACATGTCACAATTTGGTCATCTAGCTGTCCATTAGTTGCAACAACTGACTGTGGTCTTGAAGCACTTGGAGGAGAGGAAGGTGATCAGGAACAATCAACATGGATTCACCCAGTGCAAGTCATGCCTAACCAACCTGATTGCCTTCTGTGATGAGATAACTGTCTCTGTGGATATGGGGAAAGCAGTACATGTGATATATCATGACTTTAGCAAAGCTTTTGATATGGTCTCCCACAGTATTCTTGACAGCAAGTTAATGAAGTATGGATTGGATGAATGAATTATAAGGTGAATAGAAATCTGGCTAGATTGTCAAACTCAGCAGGTAGTGATCAGCAGCTCGATGTCTAGTTGGCAGCTAGTATCAAGTGGAGTGCCCCAGCTGCTAGTCCTGGGGCCAGTTTTGTTCAACATCTTTATTAACGATGGGATGAATTACACCCTCAGCAAGTTCTCAGATGACCCTAAGCTAGAGGGAGAGGTGGATAGATACGCTGGCGGGTAGGGATAGGGTCCAGAGTGACCTAGACAGACTGGAGGATTGGGCCAAAAGAAAGCTGATGAGGTTCAGTGAGAACAAGTACAGAGTCCTGCACTTAGGACGGAAGAATCCCAGGCACCACTACAGGCTGGGGACTGACTGCCTAAGCAGCAATTCTGCAGAAAAGGACCTGAGGATTACAGTGGATAAGAAGCTGGATATGAATCAGCAGTGTGCCCTTGTTGCCAAGAAGGCCAATGAGATATTGGGCTGCATTAGTACAAACATTGCCAGCAGATCAAGGAAAGTGATTATTCCTCTCTATTCAGGACTGGTGAGGCCACACCTGGAATGAAGGTTAGAAAGGGTTCAGAGAAGGGCAACTAAAATGATTAGGGACTTGAAACAGATCCCATATGAGGAGAGATTAAAGAGGCTAGAGCTTTTAAGCTCAAAAAAAAAAAAAGGAGACTGGGGGCGGGGGGGATAGAAGTATATAAAGTGAGTGGTGTGGAGAAAGTGAATAAGGAAAAGTTATTTACTTGTTCCCATAATATAAGAACTAGGGGCCACCAAATGAAATTAATGGGCATCAGGTTTAAAACAAATAAAAGAACTACAGGATTTAAAAGAAATCTGGATAAATTAATGGAGGTTAAGTCCATTAATGGCTATTAGCCAGGATGGGTAAGGAATCATGTCCCTAGCCTCTCTTTGTCAAAGGGTGGTGATGAATGGCAGGAGAGAGATCACTTGATCATTATCTGTTAGGTACCCCAGAGTGAGTGAATCTGGCATTGGCCACTGTTGGCAGACAGGATACTGGGATGGATGAACCTTTGGTCTGACCCAGTACAGCCTTTCTTATGTTCTTATGTCCAGCTTTGGTCCCCCCACTACAGAAGGGATGTGAACAGATTGGAGAGAGTCCAGGGGAGGGCAACAAAAATGATTAGGAGTCTGGAGCACATGACTTACGAGGAGAGGCTGTGGGAACTGGGATTATTTAGTCTGCAGAAGAGAAGAATGAGGGGGAATTTGATAATAGCCTTCAATTACCTGACCAGAGGTGGGGCTTGGCTGTTCTCAGTGGTGGCAGATGACAGAACAAGAAGCAATGGTCTCAAGGGAGGTCTAGGTTGGATATTAGGAAACACTATTTTACCAGGAGGGTGGTGAAGCACTGGAATAGTTACCTAGGAAGGTGGTGGAACCTCCATCCTTAGAGGTTTTTAAGGCCCTGCTTGACAAAGCCCTGGCTGGAATGATTTAGTTGGTGTTGGTCCCGCTTTGAGCAGGGGATTGGACTAGGTGACCTCCAAAGGTCTCTTCCAATCCTAATATTCTATGATTCTGTGGTCAGTTTGGAATCTTTGGGTGTGTCTACACTGCAGTTAAACACCTATGGCTGGCCTGTGTCAGTTGGATCAGGCAGTAAGACTGTAAAATTGGAGTGTAGGCATTTGGTGTTGGTCTGTAGCCCTGATTCTGGGACCTCAGAAGAACAAAGAATGGATCTTCCTGCTGTAGGATTTTTTTGGCTGTCTGTACTGCTCTCTCAGCCAGACTCATCTCGTGGGAAATGTGGGCTGCTAATAATATGATCAAAATCATACTTTGTTCAAAATGACTTAAATTCGGGTGCAGTAAATTGCAGTCCATTGTCTGTCACTAGTTCTGGCATACCCAAAGGAGCAGAAGAACACTCCAGTTTTGTTGATATCACTGCAACATTTTATGTTTTTCAAACATTATTTCTGTATACCTGGAAAAATAGTCCACTATAACCAGGTAATGATGTCCTCTGCAATTGCATGAGTTTGCAGCTAGTCTCTCCCAAGCTCTTTTTGGCAGAGGCATTTGTACACTTTAAGGTTCAACATTGTCTCTTAAGGTTATTTTATACTAGATCACCTTTCAAAAATCCAATATTCTCAAATTCTCTGTCAAGTTTTCCACTTTCTCACCGGGCCCATCATGGCTGCCACTCTGAGGCTGAGAAGGTTTTGGTCTTTGATCTTTCGTATATATGTTGAATGTATATTTTTTGTAAGTTCTTTCGGTGGTAAACTGGTCCATGCAGTTTAGAATACCTACAAGTCTAATCAAGGTAGTGTCAAGTGATTTCAGCTCTCTGAGGGGGTTAAAGGTGATTTTAATTCCCATCTACAATTATAACAGTCATATCTGCCCCTAAGTCAATTCTAAAGTCAGTAGTCTTTCCATGAATATTCAGTTTCATTCTCCAGGTAGGCTCTGTGTCATCACACGTGATAGTTCCCGGAACAATATCTCTTGATTGTCTGTAATATGAGTCAACTCCTGACTGTATCGGTATGGCAAACAGCTGCAAAATGTCCATATTTCGTATATTTATTACATCTTGTGCCTTTGGCTGGAGACACATCATCTCTTGGGCTATGAATTTTTCCACATCTTGTACAGTTCGTCTGAAAGGCTTTGTTGTTTGGAATTTGTGTGTGTTAGCGTGGGAGTTCTCTCCTTGAGAGAATACCTCAGGTTTTCTGATAATGACTTTTAGCTTATGCTGTTTACAACTTCTAAGCTCGTTTCTTGTTTTTCTGATTTTTCAAGTTGTTTCTGCCTTTTGTTCTGCTGTTTGACTAGACCAGACTTTGCTTTGCTATCAGTATAGCTGTGCGGGTTTAAGTCTCTCTCTTCATCTTTAGGTGCCGTGAAAGATTCTTGTCTGTTAACTCAATAACTAGCCATCTCTGATATTTTCGGTTTGCAGTCCCAAATTCACTGCTTTTAGCCAGTGCATGCAGAGATCTTATAAAAGATTCAACATATTTCTTGGTTCCTGAATTCTCTGGTGAAATCTTTCTCTTTTCATAAACAACATTTCATTGAAATTTAAAGTGTACATTGAACATACTCAGAACCATTTCATAGTCATCCATATGACGGTCTTCAGTAAAGTAAAAGAATTTAAAGATATGCTCTGCTTGTTTCCCCATAGCATAAATTCAAGAGCATATCTGGATGTCTCTAGTTTCCCTGTGGAGTTTGGTTGCAATGTGAAATCTTGAAAAATGCTGTTTCCAATCTGTCCATTCTGAAGGTTTGTCAAAACTGAAGTTTTCTGGGGTAATGAAGAGTGGCATGTTGATGAGATCCTGCAACATTTGTTGCTTTTTTTACTTCTCTCTGCAACCTTCGTTGCCTTGTTCCTTCTGTTTCTGTTCTCCTTTGGCACTGGTTTACTTCCATCACCATGTCATGTATACTCTTGTAAACAGTAGGTTGCAGGGCTACTACTACCACACCTGGTTAGGCTTCTGTATCAGATGCTGACTGACTACTCCTTCTCAAGGTTTTATGTCAAGCTTTGGATTTTTTTGTTAAACTTAAAACTTGAGCTAGTAAAGACCCAACAAATGGGATGTCTCCAAATATTTTGATGGGTGGGTGTGGTTCCATTTTTCATTTCTTAAAATATGGTCACTGATCAGCTGTGCAATTGACTTTTTGTATAGATGCATATTTTTTGCTTAGCAAAAAAGTGAACTTAATACTATTTTACATCTTTCCAGATATTCTAGTCTTATCAAAGACATGCAGCTTATACAATATGAGTTGTTGTGAGTTTTAAAACTGAGAGTTCACAATTGTTTATCTATTGAGCTTTCAGAAAACATTGTTATAGGTTAATCTGATTTTAGCTCCCTGAATATTTTTGATGTGGAAGATTCTGTTTCTTCATGTTGCAGACGTTACTGTTTCACTATACAGTAACGTGCACTATGATTGAGATTTCTGTTAATTTAAAAACAGAAGTCACAGAACAGTATATTTACAGCCCACTATAATATAGCGCATCTTGACATGCTTTTGTTTGGCAAAATATAATCACATTTTAGAATATGATGCAAAACCCAGCTTCTTACACAGATTATTTTCCCCCCAATAAAACGTTGGAGAGCAATCTAGCAGCAGTCTTCTGGGACTTTCAATTTTTCAAGTGATTTAACATAAAGAAGGAGAGAAGTGTTGCAGTCCCTTTTTTGACCTAGTAGGGATAAATCCTGATTTATGTGAAGGGCATGCTATAGCAATAGGAGCAGACTGGTTTTCAAAAACGTAGTTATTTTGGTGCAATTCTGTGTGACACACACTTGTATTCTGGAACAAAAGTGGCTAAAGTAGATTTGTTACTGGCAGCCACTTCCTTCCTCATCACGGATATTTTTTATCTAGTTATTCTCATACATCTTGTATTTCCTCTCCCAGGTGGTAGTATATAAATTTCCGGTATCGATAAAATAAACCTGGTGATGAAGAGAGGATGCCAATCCATGCTTCCTGTAACAATGTCTCATTACTCTAATTCCTGTAATTAAATCGTTGCTTTTTTATATAATTAGATATCTTACTCTCTCATCTCCTGTGAGATAATTACTGGGAAGAACGATTCTATCTTGATATATTGAGACTAGGAAGCATTCTGCTTTTAACCTGCCAGTGATGTTGACGCACATGGTAGGAAAGAGGGGCACTTAGAAGTACCTGCTATAAACTTAAAATTGCGAACAGCACATGTTCTAAAACATAGCTGTAGTTTTCCAAAACAGTCTCTGCTCAAAGATAGGGCAGATTTCTACCTGTTGGGATTCTAGTGTTATTTTATTGACATTTACCATGGAAACAGTATTAACTAAGAACTAGTGCTTTGGCTTTGCTTAAACATGTATTATTTTAATGGTCCATTGGGCACAAAGAGATAAAAATCTCCTTAAGTCTAAAGGTATTAGGGTAACCAGACAGCAAGTGTGAAAAATTGGGACGGGGGTGGGGAGTAATAGAAGCCCATATAAGAATAAGACCCAAAAATCAGGACTGACCCTATAAAATCAGGATATGTGGTCATCCTAAGAGGTATATACTTGAAATGTATACACTGTGTATATGTGAGTAGCTAGTGCCCAGTTTTTGTGTGCAGTGAAGTCACGACAGGACAGGTGTGAATGTTCACTCACATGTGCAGACATACACACATACCTATTGCTAATATCTGCAATTGAGGCACAGATGAAAGAGGAGGCATCAAAGACTTAAGAGCACCCAAACCATTTCCCAGTGAGGATATAAATCAAAACTGTTCCAGATCTGTTTTTAATTTAATAATTATACAACAAATGTGTAGTGAAATAGATGCTATTTGACCACAGATGCATTATGCTGTTCTGGAAAACTTATGATTAAATAGAAAATACTGTGATTAAATAATGTTGCAGTTTTGACACTAATCAACTAAATCAAAGACATTTAAAATGGACTGGGATTACTCTCTCATTATCTCACAGATTTTTCAAACAACAAATCTCCATATTGGACAAGGACAGGGTATTGACTATAATATTGTCTTTCCTAGTTTTTGTTCAGAATTTAAAGTAGGGATAGGCTCAAGTCAGAAAATTCAGAGCCAGATTTTAAATACTACAAATTTCAGAAGTATTCAGATTTCTGATAGTTCCCCAATATGGAGAGAGGATCCTAAATACACTGCTACCTCGATATAAAGCAGTCCAATATAAGGCAAATTCTGATATAATTCAGTAAGGAGTGCTCCAGGGAGCGTGGCTGCACGCTCCAGTGGATCAGCACATCATATGTCTGGCTTCAATATAACGCTGTTTCACCTATACCGCGGTACAATGTTTTGGCTCCTGATGCCTGCGATATATCGAGGTAGCAATGTAGTATTGCGTTATCTCCATGGGAAACACTAATTTTCATGTATTTTCTAAATTAATTTCTGAGTCTGTTTCTCATAGACCTCTGGAACCATATAAGATTGAGGTTTCTTCTTGGGGTTTAAATCTAGAAGAAAGTTTATACAAGCTCAGAATGTAAGGTCCTTATAGTAGTAATAACTTGTCCAGATGGTTTATATAGAGTACATGTGTATACACAGATAATGTGTGGTAAAAATTTAGTATCCTAACTTGTAATCAAAAGTATTATATGTGTGCAATGCAAGCAATCTTGAGTTTCCATAAGGATTTTACCTTATCCATTCCATGACACATTTGTGTTCAAATCTTCAGTCATGTCCCAGGAGTTTCCCTTTCTTGCATACTGATGGAATGATCCATGCTTGTTTATACAGCACATTCTATTGTCTGAGCTTGGGATCGATCTATCACACTCCCTTTTCTATCCGTAGGAATCTATAAGTCCTGTTCTTTATTTACATTGTAATATGTCAGTGTTCCAGAACATGCTGGATGCTAGGTAATATTAATAAGAATTGGGCATGCTCTCTGTGCGTGATATAAAAAGTCAGTCCTTCCACTCTAGTGCTATCCTACCCTTATCAGAATATTTACTTTTGCTGACATATCATGTCACCTTGGATTTATATAATGCTACATGGTTTAAGATAAGAGGATAACCTAATACATAATGTGATATGATACAACTAGAATTTTTCTTTGTGTTTGTTATTCAAGACATGCACATAATCAATATTTTAATGTGGTAGGAACACTGATTTCTTACTACTTAAATTATCTTAGGAAGTTCAGGTTTTTGTTATTATATAGCTTGTCTGTATTCAACATTTGGATTTTATGTTCATGGAAGTAGACGTTTGGTTGCACAGTGTGTCTGTAGTACTCTATGGCAGTGAAAATCAGATAATGCTTAATCATACAAATATACTTTGAGTCAATGAAGTGGTCATTTTTTACTAGAGGGCTATTCATTCATTAGTGGTATTTTGAATGTATTTCTAGAAACGTGTTCATCAGAAAACATACAGTTGCTGATAGCTTTACTGTCGCTTATGCTTTTAAGGCCAGGCTTTCATTCTTGTTATTTTCGGGGTAGGAGGGCTCAGTTTTTTAAAGTCCAGGTTAAAATTTCAAAAAGCATTTTGGTGACTTGCAGTGATACTTAGTCTTGTAAGACTTTTGACAATTTTACCCGCAGAGTTTTGTGCCTGCAGAGATGGATGCCGGTGTTTGAAAATATGGCACTTCATTAACATATGGGGGGCGGGGGGAAGTGGGGGAAACAGAAATGGTTCCTGATAGTATTTGGAAGAAATACATTTTATTTTTGAATGATAAACTATGCTTCATATTCTAAAAGAGAAGTGAAAAGATAGATACAAATCCAGCATTGTTCCCGATATACTTATTAACAAAAAGACATCAAAGAATAAACATCCTTGTCCAGATTAAAAATAGTTGACACCGGAAAAAAATTGTAATGCATGCATACATATAATGAAAATAATTAGTAAAATTATTGTCAAATTTGACAATTATTTTTAGGAATATAAAAGCCATGAAGGGCTGTAACATTTTTAAGGCTCCGTGACTGTCTGCTACAACTTTAACCTGCTGGTTTCCACCTGATGTAATCAATTTATAATTGTTCAGCTCAGAATGAAGAGGGTTTTACTAAAAACACTCTTTAAAAATTTGAATTGAGACTCAAGAAGTGGCTGTGTATATGAGAATGGAAGCAGGCACTAAAACCAAGAATTTTTTGTACGGGTGAGGGTTAGGCAGAACTAAGGAGGCTGGAATGGAGAATGAATCACATTGACCACATTTTGGCAGATTATTCAAGGGTCAATCATACATGCCCTTTCTAAAATAATGGCCAAAAGCCTATGTATAGTTGCTGTTGGCTAACTCTGCAGCTACAACAGTTTGTCCTGTCTTCAAATTCATTCTAGTCCTTCAGCCTTGCTAATTTGCTTGTGTTTCTTATTTAATTTTGTTGATTAGCTTTAGGTAGAACTCTGCCATGGCCACCTGACCATGAGTAAGATTCATTTAATGAATTCTTAAGCAAAGGAGCTATCATCTTGTTTTATGTGCTGTCATTTGTTACTATCCTTCAGTGTTTCTAGGTTTCTAGGTTACTAGTTTACTAGGTTACTAGTGTCATTAGGTTTATGTTATCCTTTGCCTTATTTCTGCGTAATTGCAGAGAAGATTTATTATAGCTTCAGAATTGAATTGTTGTTTCCTAGTTGTATGATTAATCTTACATGATTTATAAATATGTAAAAATTCACCAAAATGTTAAATATTTATTTTAAAAAGGGGAATAATGCTTCATCCCTTCTAGAATTTGAAGCACATGCTCTTTTAAAACACACCAGGTATTTCTTATCTTTCTGTTGTTTCTTCTCTTTACAAAAAAGTATGCAGCCTCCCTGGGTAGTGTATAGACCTGAGCTGCATTTTTTTCCTATGAAGTGATGGAGTAGCCAATTTTTTTATTATGTTAGAATGTTGATTCTTTTGGAATTTATTGGATTTTTAAGGTTTACAAACTCAGGCCTGGTCTACACACAGTTTCTGTACTGGTATAATTGTGTCAGTTGCAACCAGGGGTTGTGGTTTTTTATTTTTGCTTTTCTTAGTGATAGGATCACCAGATATCCCGATTTTATAGGGACAGTCCCAATTTTTTGTTTTTTTTCTTATATAGGCTCCTTTTACCCCCCACTCCCTGTCTCGATTTTTCACACTAGCTGTGTGGTAACCCTGCTTATTGATGATCTATGATGCAATCCCTAGTATGAATGCAGTTATATCAGTATAAAGATGCCTTATGCCAGCATAGTTTATTCCCCATGCCCTCAGGGAATAAGCTCTCCTGAAATAAGTGCTTTCATAATGGTATAATTGTGTCCATTCTAGGAGAGTGGTACTGCTTTAATTATACTGGAATAGTAAAGCAGTACAACTTTTGTATTAGACCTGGCCTAAAAGAAGAATACTTCCATAGTTCTTGCTAGCAAAGCAGAGACTAAAGAAGCAATGCACACCGAAATATAACAATACCTAAAGCCTTTGAAGTAAACTGAAAGGATTTGGGCAATTACATATGTAGAGTTTTTATGAGGTATACAAGATGTTCTCCAGTTCATTTGTTAGTATCTTATGATACATTATCATGTAAATAAAGTACAGTTTGTAGTGCTGTATCCCTGACTTTTTATGTGTTTTTCATCATGAATTCATCATGCTTGTCCTTTATTAATAATGTGGATTAGTTTATTCTGTAAAGTAAAATGTACTGACTGTTGCCTCCAATTTACACATCTGCTGTTTGTCTAGAACAGAGTTCCTCTGGCATTTCATTCTGTCCTTAATTTGTTGACAATAATGTTTTGCACTGGAACGTAATAGCAAGGGGTATTCAGTTATGCACACTGTAAAAGGGGAGAATGTGTTTGTTAAGCATTTCCATTGTGTCTTCATATGAGAATTCACAATCAGGTTCTGCTTCCAATTAAAAAATGCTACTGTTATGATTTTTAAATAGTTCTCTACTTTTTTCTCCCACTTTTTATATAAAATCTTGGCTATAATTTTGCGGATGAGATTTGGGCTTTTTCTTTTTCTTTTATTTAATTCCCCGAAAGAGATTCGGACATAGACATAAATAGATTATTTAGGTTTAGTAATGATATATTATGCATGTCAACATCTATGCTTAAATATTATCATGTCCAGTAAAAACATTTGACTTTTATGATATTCTCTCTCCTCTTTCATCAAAGAGAAAATACCACGTTAGCAAATGATCTTACGGGATGTCACAAGCCATGCACTGACCATAATAAATATGTTGGTTGTGGTAGTAATAGGTGGAAAAAGAAGACTGTGCTTAACAACTATGGGGAAGGAGGGTGTAGAAGATAAGTTATTTCTACTGTTGCTGTTGGTAACTTTTCCTGAAAAACAGTTATTTCTTGTGAAAGAACGTGCTCTGCATTACTCCCAAAGTTAGTGAAATGTATTGTATCGGCCACTGATGCTCATTTGTGGTATAGTACTATCAATCACGGTCCTTGAAATACTTGTTGGTGGTTCTTACTCTCAGCTGCTAAAGCACATATTAAAAGAAGTTAAAAGTATTACTTTTTTTGTATCAGCAATTGCTGTAGTAGCCATACATATGTCATTATGATCACAAATGATAGTGAAGGTGGTTCATGCACTCACGAATGAGAGGGGAGGAGTCTATGAAACAGACACTCTCTACCAAAACAGTATGTGAATCTGTGGGGTCATTTTCTGTGGGATTGCTATTTGAACTTGGATGCTGCTATAACTTACTTTTTTCCTCCAAGATTTCAAAATATACGTTCTAAATAAGCCATTTTCCCCTCCTTCCGCTTTCTATCCTTTTATTTGACAGTAGTTTGCATAAACTATTTTTGCACCTAGTTTCATGATGCCACTATATTGTAGGAAAGAGTATACTGACATCAAGTCATTTTAAATGAGGGCTCATGTTACTCCTTTTTCTTCTGTAAAGGGAAGATCAGAAAAGATCAAAATTAGGACATTAAGGTGGAATAGCTTAAAGTACAAGACGTTACCAGTGTTGTCAACTCTTGCAAGTCTCCTGGTAATTGATGGTTTTTGCAAGCTCCGTGAATCAAGTGATTGTGTGACAATATCAATTTTTAATTTAAAAAAGTTTCATGCTTGTGGAGAAAAGCATAAAAATGTTCACCAAGTATACAGTTGGGGCTGAAAACCCAAAAGGTAAATAAAAAGCACCCAACATTAATTCTGTTTTTAAAAAATCATGATTTTTAAGCCAATCTCATAATTTTATGAGGTTCAACTCATGATTTTTTGAATGCTTGGGTCTGGCAATACTGCATGCACTTAAAATCACAGATAACAATAAAAAACAGTTGCTAAATCTAGAGTCTGTTGTCCAGGTCTCAAAAAATAGTGCCGGATGACACATATCAGAAGCGAGGTGCCTTAATATTAACATGTATACATTTATGCAACACTTTATGCACCAGTTCCTCAGTTTCATGGGTACTGACAGTCATCTACAGTTGTTAAAATATAGAGGTAACTACAGGGCTGATTTCTTCCGCTTTAGATAAATAACAGATGGGTGAGGTTATATCTTTTATTGGACCAACTTTTGTGGTGAGAGAGACCAGTTTTTGAGCATACACAGAGCTCTTCTTCAGGTCTGGGAAAGGAACTCTGAGCATCCCAGTAAAAGGCAAGATGGAACAAATTGTTTAGTCTAAGTAGTTAGCACATGGTGTAGGACCATTCAAGGTAGAGTGCGCCCTTAACAAGGTTGTAGGACAAAAAGGGGGGGGGGTTTAAACGTTGGATTAATAGATTAATACAACAATCTGTAAATCACTCAATCCCTCCTTTTTGTCCTATGCCTGCAGAGGTATTAGTGAGCCACTCTACTTTCAATGGCTACAATATATGCTAGCAATTTATGCTAAATAATCTATTCCACCTTGCATTTTGCAGTTGATGCTGGGAGTATCTTTCCAGGACATGAAGAAGAGCACAGAGTAAGCTTGAAAGCTTGTCCCTCTCACCAACAGAAGGTCCAATAAAAGATATTACCTCACACACCTTTTCTCTCTAATATCTGGAATGGACGCTGCTAGAGCTACACTACATTCTTCAGCTTTGTTTTTTGTCTCGGGCCTTCTTGTATCTTTTCCAAAGCAGCTGTTCTTTCATTACGTTATCTCTGACTGTAAGGTAGGAATTAGCAATATTGACTATAGTAGTCAAACTATCTTGTTGTTTTAGCACTATTAAGCAGTACAGATTAATTATAATTATGCCTATATGTTGCTGTAAGAGTGTGCAGACCTGTAAGAATATATAGACTGTCATTGCTTTGAGTGGCTCTCTTTAAAGATGTGTAATATTCAAATACTTCAGTGAGAAGTAAAACAATCCTGAATATTACTTAAACTTGGGCCTTGCCCTAAAACCGGGGCCCAATGTGTCATCTGTATATTTTTAGTCACTTTCTTTACGACACATAAAATTCACAGACTGGGAAATAAATCTTCAGTTATCTCAAACACTTATGTCTGTTTGACAAGGAAGACAACACAGCTGGATAAATAAGGATCAAATGTCCTGACTTCTCTTGTTTCCTGAATCAGTTTAGTGCAATAGAGAATGCAGAGCTCTGTTAAATGTTTTTTTAATACTATTTGTTTTTCACTGGGCATAGAGAATTCTCTTGTGATGAACCTGTGTGAAGACATCAGAAGAGTGTCTGTAATGTCACAAAACAAAAAAGTGAATATGTGATAGAATGGGATCACTGACCTATTTACCAAAAAGCCAAATATATTTTAATATAATTATTGTGGTACGAATTCACTTGTTTGTCAAACTTTGCCATGTTGGCTATTTGGAGATAGCATTTGTTTGTTGAAATTTATATATTGGAAAGACCTAATGTCAACTCCTGTGTACACACATGCGTGCGCGCACACACATGCGTGTGCACATACACACACACTCAACTTTTATTTCCTTATTTTAAATAATTTTAATATAAAACATTCATATTGTCTTGTTAAACTGCATGCAATACACAGTGTGTAAGTGTTTCTCTCATGGTTTTGGTTAGAAGTAAAATATTTTAATGTAACAATATAATGTAAAGTGCTATGTATCTTAGGAGCCTAAACTCATTTTCAAAATCACATAGGCATTTTTGAACATTTTACCCATCTTCTTTACCAGTAATACAACTATTAGCATATTTGAGGCATAATAAATTAAACTATAGTAATACGCAGGATTTTTGTTTGTATTTCATGGGGTACATAGTGTTCTTACGATTCATAAAAGGAAAGATCAAACACAGTCTCAACAATCATTATAGGAGAAGACTTCTAAGTGGAAAGTAGTAGCAGCCTTGTGAAACTGATCACATACAAAAATGGAATAAGCACAAGGCATTTGAAAATTACATCAGGACCCAATCAGGCAAACAAATACACTACAAGAATATTTGCTTCAGCTCAGAGTAATTTGATTCTAGGCAGCAGTAACGATGCTTGAAGTGAAACTGTTGGATTTGGCTGGTAAGTTTTGGCTTCTACTTTGCTGAAGCATGGTAGAAGTAAGAGAACAGAAGATTCCCATTAGATTTTGGGGGCTGAAGCACTTGTTTTGGTCAGGAGTTCAATTCTTCTTTGAATCACCTTTCTGAAATGATAATGAGGAGTCCGGTGGCACCTTAAAGACTGACAGATTTATTTGGGCAAAGGCCATGCATCTGAAGAAGTGAGTTTTTTACCCATGAAAGCTTACACACAAATAAATCTGTTAGTCTTTAAGGTGCCATCGGACTCCTTGTTGTTTTTGTGGATACAGACTAACACGGCTACCCCATTATACTTTCTGAAATGAGTCTTGATGTTTTTGATACCACCAAGTGTATAGATTTTTTTGTATGCCATTATTTCACAGGCAACAGTGCAAAAAAATTGACATGAATCATTTGAAAATGACTTACAAGTTGTTGTGGTGGTGTAGAATAGTGGCCTGGCTCAATCAAAGAAATTAATAAAAATGACAGAGTGGATATTGGCTCAGTTTTATACTTTCTGAAAAATGATTTAGAGTCGCATTTAATTTGAAACCTTGTGCAAAAGAAATATTGAAGAGCCCTTTGAACCAATAGGCTTAACCTTTTTATACAGGTACTCTTCTTCATAATAATAATAAAACCACCCCAAAGCCTTGTCTGACATTCCACAAAGGGTGAAACTAACCCCTTGTGCAGCGATCCCACTCTAGACTTACATACCATTTAAGGTGCCACTTAAGCACCATTTTAAAGGCTTATGTGGTGAACAGGCCTTGTATGGTACAGAGTGAACTGCATGCGAAATTAGTTATAAAAATAAGCTTTGTTCTGTTAAAAAAAAACTTAAATATTTTCCAATATTTACATTTAATTGCAGAAAGTAGGAAAGTTTTGTTTAAACATAATAATAGTGTGCACCTGTCTTTAAATGACTGCTCAGTATCTGAGCAACAAGTTTCAGCCAAAAAGTTCTCACTAACTTCTCATTAAGATGTTATGTGCTAAAATGACTACTAGGGAGGTTATGCTGCTCTGACAGAGCTACCATCCTCCTACTGTCAGATTAAAATTGGTGTCTAGGGGGTGCCTACATGGAAGTTGAAGATCCCGTATTCTTTTATCAACAAATAGCCATGGCAAGTTTGATTCATGCAGCTAATTGTTATAGTACTTCTGAATTATGCCTAAAATTGGGGTCTATAATTTGGATTACTGTGAGGCGATATTAGGAGGTGGGAGGATAGAAAGAGGAAGCAAACCGTAATATATAGTAGCTAGATAGAATATGCCAATAAGAAAACAGTGACACAAACAAGTGACTGCAGAACTAATAGTAACATGTAGCTGTTATCCTCTTGAACTATTAGTATGCGTAAAGAAAGAAAAAAATGATTAAAGTATTATTTTGTGGAATCTGTTACCTGCTTACTTATCTGATTCAAGATCTTCTTCTGGAAACTTAGTAATCTTTACTAATGTCTGAGCTTTTCTTTCCATTTTATTTTACAGAAGAAACGGAAACAGAGTACCCAAGATGAAGATGCAATCAGTATCTGCAGCCTTGATGCAAGAGTGAGTAATTTGTTTAGTGGGTTTTTTTTTTCTTGAACTAAAATGCGGATATCCTGTTTTTTCCTGAAACAAAGGTACATTGGCCATTTCAGCTGCAGTCTGTTCATTCATGGCCTGAAATAATTGTAGTTTTGCATGCTATTTAAATTTAATGTACATCATTGCCAACTAGATTGAAAATGTCCTGTTCCTATAGTGTAATAATTGGAAGATACTAAAGTCCATGAAATAGACTGTTGCTAGAAAGTAATGGATCCCCAGCTGCTAGATAAATATCAAAACAAAAACTCATTGTGAAGCCAAGACACTAAACCAGATGTGAATTTCTTCCATTGCATCATTTTATTACATTGATTTTATTTCAATTATATCAAATGATGTATTATGTTAATACTTTCAAAGTGTATAACCTTGGCTTTAGTGCAATAGTGAGAGTTAATTGCATTGTTACTGAAGACCTGTATTGTGATTGTTCTATGGAATATTTCTGACATCTAGAAGCCAGCTTTTACATAAAGGATGCAGTTTTTAAATGTGTATATTTTTCTTCATTTATAACAACATTTGTGGAAGCAGGATATTTATCACAAAATGAAAACTTCTTGTTTACTTTGTTTTTAATGGTACCAAAATCATTGAGATACTGTCCCAAATTCTCAAAGTGATCTTGTTTCCAGAGATTTTTCACTGACACTTGTAAAGTTGCAGGTATATTTATACAAACGTGTCACCAGATGGCCCTGTATTGGCTTTGCCTCAGGGAAAGTTACTGTATATGAGTTATTTTACTTATAGTCAAGAGTAACTTACACTACTGAAATGGACATTCAGTTAAGTACTTTTTCAGACAGTAGAAATTGAATTAATAGTGTATTATGCTAAAAATGCCCGCTTTAGAGCTCCAGCATCTGAAACACAGTATATAAGCAGATCACCGGCACATTTTAGGACTTACTGGCTTATAAATAGACCTCACTTAAGTCACCTTTAGAAGATAAGCATGTGTGGCTCTTTTGGGATAAACTGTTCCTAAATGTTTTCATCTGGTGCTGATTTTGGATCTACACATAAGGACCATATTCAAAAAGAAAACTCTTCAAATGTGCTCACTGTCATATATAATTATATGTGTTTGAAAGAACAATTGTGTTTATAAGTGAACATAGTGATAATTATCAACTTTAAATGTAATTTAGGATTTTTACAAAATTTTGTTAGAAGAACACTATGGGTCAAATTCAATAGGGATGTGTAACTTAGAACTCCTTTCCATGACTTAAACTCTCCTGCACTCAGACACCATTGGAACAAATTGCAGCCAGTTTAAGGAAGTCTAAGTGTACGTTGCACCCCAAAGTTCTGTAAGACAGTGTAATTTAAAATACCCCCCCATCCTGCCTGTACTCCCTTAGACATAGACAGAGTAGGTGTAAGTATCTCTGACAGTGTCTAAATTACTGTAGAGCTTTGAAAATTTTCCAGCCAATTGCTATCCATCGGAAAATGCCGATTCATTTCATCGATATTTTCTATGAGAAATTATTGAAGTGCTTTTTTTGTAATAGTATTAATATATTCAAAATGAAGCATTCTGAGCTTGTCAAAACAAAGCACTTTGATAAGGTAATTCTGATACTTCTAAAATTAAATTTTTCAGAAGTTTCCTTTTTGTGGAAAATTTCAAAATTTTAACTCTTTATTCTGATTCAGGATGAAATGAAATTTCAAAATAGAAATTCCAAGTTTTCAACCACTTTCAGTTACTGTAAGATGACCCTGGCCTGATCTACACACATTTAGGAATGGTGAATTTCACAGGTGGGGAGAGACTTTTACTGAAATAAAAACTTGTTCAATTTGCAGTGGGTATGTAGTTATACCTATATAAAAGTGCTTAGGACACTCTCGCTTATTCTATTTGCTGTATGGGAATAAACTATACCAATATATAAGTACTTTTATACCATTATAGCTGTATGCTCACTAGAGGGGTTTACTGTAGTTAAAGTAGTACAATTTCTGTGTGGGGGCAAGGCCTTAGTGCAAGGTGATCTAATGTACACATCACCTCTGAATTTGCCTCAGGAGTTTAAATGTAGAGAGAGACTACAGCAGCAGCTATCCAGCTGAGGTCCATGGATCACTGGTCATTTGCAGAATGCTGGCTGATCAGATGGCACTACCTCTTTTTCATTTCTAGTTGCCAAATCCTATTCAACAATACCTTCACCTGTTTTGCAAATATTTGTTTCCCATGTAAACAATTGCTATAATTGCCAGAGGCATAGTATATAAATGTGAATTGGAGGGGACATGGTCCATGTAATTGTAAATGGTTAGGTAGTTGGTCTGTGAGACAACCACTGCTAAATCATGGTCCTTTTTATAAAAATAATTGTGAATTCTTTCTGTAGAGTGAGTCTGTTAGTGTAATATATACATTGAAGGCACCTAACGAAAGTCTGAGTTACAATATAGATTCCTTCTAGACCAGCGGTGTGCAATAGAAATTCGATGTTGGCCACACTACTAGCCACACTTGTGGTTTTGAATTTTTCTTATTAGCCACATTATAAAAAATCCATATTAAGCCACATTATAAAAAAGCCACATGCAGTGGCCACAATTCAGTAGCCTATTAGCCACATGTGGCTAGTAGCAAACGTATTGGACGCTGCTGTTCTAGACTGTTTCAGACTTGTTTAGTCTCATGTCTGGTTTTTGGTCCACTATTCTAGATGTCAGTTAGCTCAAGACTGAAGAAGATTTGAAGAATTATATGTGAAAATCCCTTTGAAGGGCCTGATCCACATCTGACTGTTGCTCGTTCTCCTCATGTTCATGAGCATTTAACATTTTATTTAGTTTATCCAAATACAAAACTCAGTAAAGCATTCCCATCCCTAGCTCTTTCATATAACTTTGTCTTCGTAATTCATAATCATTGGCCTGATCTGGCAAGGATCCTTAATTTCAACTCGTCAATGGACTTCGTTGGCACTAGGAAATTGCTTACATCTTTAAGGCTGTAACTGCAACAGTGCTACCCCTGTTTCATCTAACCCTACTCTAGGGTGACCAGATGTCCCAATTTTATAGGGGCAGTCCCGATTTTTTGGTCTCTTACTTATATAGGCTCTTATTACCCCCACCCCTGTCCTGATTTTTCACACTTGCTATCTGGTCACCCTACCCTACTCAGAACATGGTGCTCACCAGCTCACAGGATTGGAACATATAATTATAATGTATAATGGTCATTTAAGGATACTCCTGTGTTGAAGGCCTCACTGGATGTTTATTATGCAATGGAATTTTCACTTAGTTTTATGTTACCATGTCTCATATTTCATAATAAACTCTGGTCAAGTACAGTTTCTTATTCTCAGACTACAAAAGATGGTTACCTGCTGTGTTGAACATGACATAACCATGCAGTTTTTGGCCTTACTGGCAAATGAAAATGCTTTTCAGTGTTATCAGCAGGATGCAGGCTTTCCACATCTGTAGATTTGAAAATTATATGTAGAGCTGCCTTTTTCAACCCCTTAATGGGATACCTTGTTGGATAAGTTTTCAGGAGTGCATATGTTTGTAAGTGGCTTTCTCAAAGTATTAAATGAGACATTCTGAAAGTTTCTAAGATTTTTTTAGCTTTGTTTTAAAGTTTTCTTTACAGTATAGTGAAATTGCTTTCTCATCAAGTACTGTAGACTCCCTAAATGTCACTGAATAAGTGGCTGTGAAAATTTTGAATACTACTTCTTTTTTTTTTAAAACCTTTCATGAGTACAAAACAGTTTTCCCAATGGGGGAGAATTTTTAGCTGGTTCTAACACTATTTCAAAAGGCAATGATGTTAGAGATGGGCTAAGTAAGGGTAGTTGGGGAATGAACCATTTGCACATAGCTGTACATATCAACATAAGGTTTTGAAAAGAGCGGGCATTTTTTCCCCTTGGATACTAGCTGTGAACTAGAAGTTGATGTTTCTTTTTGCCAGTTATCTGACTAGCTTCAGGTACTTTGACTTACTATATCTTTCATCTTGACAATAGTTTTACACTAGATCTTTAACAACAATGCATACCATTGAAGAAACAGTATTTATGTGAATGTAAAGTACTTGATATAATTCCCAAAATACCTTCTACTAACAGGTGCTTTGCATGTAGAACAAAAGTAATGTTCTCCTTTTTTGTGCAGTATATGTTTCCAGAATGGCCTTTGTAAATTAAGTGTTACTGAAAAGGTCTTGTAATACTGTAAAATAAGACCACACCTAGGGTGTATGAAGGTGTAATGCCCAATAACAGGATTGTTTGCTTATGTGTAAAGGATGGGAATGTGGCCCAGTGTTTGGAGTTAAGAGATTAAGGGCCCATCTACACTGGCAAGTTTCTGCACAGTAAAGCCACTTTCTGAGCTATAACTCCCAAGGTGTACACACTGCCAAGCCACTTAGTGAGCAGAAACTGCATAGCTGCAGCACTTTAAAAAAAAAAACACCTCAAGAGGCGTACAGCTTTCTGCACTGGGGCTACAGCCCCGCAGTGCCAGTGTAGACACTAGGGTCAGTTACAGTGTTGCGACTGGCCTCTGGGAGGAGTCCCACAATGCCGGTTCTTGCCTCTCTGGTCTTCAGTTTGAACTCTACTGCCCTGCCCTCAGGTGACCAACCATGAGCCCCACCCTGTAAATTCCTTTGGAATTTTGAAAATTCCCTTCCTGTTTGCTCAGTGACACATGCAGTGGTCTCAGCACATCTTTCCAGATGGCCATGCCTGATCCATGCACCAGGCGATCACCCGCTTGGAGCAATGCCAAGCTGCTGGACCTAATCAGCATTTGGGGAGAGGAGGCTGTCCAGTCCCAGCTGCACTCCAGCCGTAGGAATTATGATACCTATGGACAGATTTCACGATGCATGACAAAAAGAGGCCATGACCTGGACACACTTTAGTGCAGGATCAAAGTGAAGGAGCTACGGGACGCCTACCACAAGGCGCAGAAGTCAAACTGCCACTCTGGTGCTATGCCCATGAGCTGCCAGTTCTACAAAGAGCTGGACATGATTCTCAGTGGCGATTCCACCTCCACTGTGGATACTTTGGTGGCTTGCATGCCAGTCGAGAGTGGACCAAGCCAGGAGGAGGAAATCTTGGATGAGGCTGTGCAGAGGGAGGGGGACCCAGAGGCAGAGAACGACTCAGAGGTCAGAGAGGCATGCAGACAGGAGCTCATTTCTACTCCAGAGGAGGCTAGCCAGTAACAGCAGTTGTATCTTGGCAAAGCACAAACAGGAGTGGAGGCCCCTGGTAAATGGATTTGATTTTGGGAATCATTGAAGCAAGTTGTTGGGGCCAGGAGGGTTACAGAAAGTGGGCTTGTCTCCCACCACATGCCTAGTCTGAGCATCAGAACAGGCTGTTGATTGACTCCTTCACTTCACAGGAATCTGCCTCAGAGATCTTGAGGAAACTATCATGGAGATTCTGGGGAGTCCACTGCTGCAGGTTCTTTGGCAAAGCTATTTTGTTTCTTGCCCCATTAACAATAACTTTCCCGCACAACTGTGCTGTCATAGGGCTGGGGACGACCATTGCTGCACACAGGTGAGCCTCCCAGGGGCCAGGGCGAAATCTAGATACGGGTATTAAAATTCTTAAAATCTAGGATCATTCTCTTTCCACAAAATGGATAGCAGAATCTGTGATGCAGATGGCTGGGTCTCTTGCCAGCTTACATCTATATCAGTCCACAAGCAGTATCCCTTTATAAAAATAGGTTTTTAATTTTTAATGCCTCTTACCAGTGCCAGACCACCTGTCTCCCACTGAATAGTCAGTCATGAAGGCAGAGCTTCCTTTCATTCTCACAGGAAGAATTGCTTGCAGCTCTGCTGATTTGTCACAAGGACGACTGTGGCCAAATCATGTTGTTGGTGGTTTTTAAACACCTTTTGTACATGTTTGATGGACTGAATTGGGATAGGAGTGCTCTATGGATTGGTAAAATGGAGTAGTAACTCATGCACTCGTGGCACATTTTATTGCCAACTTTGGGAGTATCAGCTCTTGATGTCATATAGTTAGATATACTTGTGATACATGTGGCTAGCAGGCTGTAACAACAAAATTCTGGGATGGATACATGCATGTATAAGGCTATTACACTCAGAAATCTGCATATGAAGAAATGTAACAAATCACATTTGTCTGTACAGAAAGGCCTTAACTTATTTGTGCATGGGTCCTGTAAACCATACCTGAACACGGGCATAGCTCTGCTCATTTAATTGATTATATAATAATAGGGTTTACATAATGATTTACATATTCTAAGTGTTTTATAAACATCATCTAACTAAACTGGCTCATAAAAACCTGAGAGAGAGAATTCTTTTTATGAATGAGGGAACTGAAGCAGAGAGCTAACTCACTCTTCCAAGATCATACAATGAGTCAGTGGTAGAGCTGGGTTGAGAATTCAGGAGTTCTCTATTTCCATTCTGTGTTCAGACCATTAGATGATGCCTCTCTTCAATCCTCTCCATTCTGTATTTCTGTTTGTGCAGTTGTTATGCCTCTTCATGCTATCTGTGGCATATAATGTCTCTCAGCAGTTCTCTTGTGTCCTGTTCCTTTCCACATTTCTGCCCACTATTGCTGTATCAAGGTGCTTTTGGGCATTAGAATCTTGTTGGACCTAGCTTGTGCTGTAAACCATTGTGCTGTTACCTTTCACACACATTCCTCCCTGATCACCCCAGTTTTCAATCCACCACCTCTACCGTATCCTGGATATTCCTTCCCCAAATCCATTCTATTGCTAGATATGTGAATCTACCCATCTAAATTCAGTCACCTTTGTCACTCACAAATAAGATCAGCAAACGACTTCTCATGACTACATTACATGGGAGCAGGGCTTCTTTCTCAATAGTCTCAGTGGTAAGAATAGTCTTTGTGAGTACCATCTCAGACAGTGTTGCACACTTCAGTTTGGCTATACAGTACTAAGCCAGACAGTGGTGGGAACTGTAATCTAATGATTTGAGTGAGGAACAGATAACACTAGGACAGGGGTTGGCAACCTTTCAGAAGTGGTGTGCCGAGTCTTCATTTATTCACTCTGTTTCACATGCCAGTAATACATTTTAACATTTTTAGAAGATCTCTTTCTATAAGTCTATAATATATAATTAAACTATTGTTGTATATAAAGTAAATAAGGTTTTTAAAATGTTTAAGCAGCTTCATTTAAAATTAAATTAAAATGCAGAGCTCCCCAGACTGGTGGCCAGGACCCAGGCAGTGTGACTGCTGATGAAAATCAGCTTGTGTGCCACCTTTGGCACACGTGCCATAGGTTGCCTACCCCTGCACTAGGGAATGTGAGCGCAATTACTGCTGTTAAAGGTGGAACTGTGAATGGTAGTTGGGGGTCTTATTATGGTGACAGATGGTACAATGTGCCTGAGAAGTGCAAGTGGAGTTGACCAGAATGCATCAGCTGTCCACTTACCACAGTGAAGACACCGTGGTAAGGAGATCTAAGTATGTCGACTTCAGCTATGCTAATCACGTAGCTGAAGTTGCGTATCTTAAATCGACCCTGTGCAGTAGCGTAGATAAACCCTCAGTAATTTAAAGGTCTCTTGAAATTTACCCTTTTGCTATAAAGATACAAGAGCAGCATGCCAATGGGTGTTGGATAGCACTGGTATTAACTCTTTTCAGCCTAAAAAAGAGCAATGGGTATGCTGCCCTTTATTGCTAGCAACAGTAACCACGATCTGCAGTAATTCATGGATGTTGCTGCTGCTTTTGGCTAGTATGTATTTTTGAAGGGATGAAGGAATATTTCAAGCTGTATATGAAATACAGTTAACAAAATCAGAGCGTTCATTAAATCCAAACAGCCCCGTTTGTCTCAGTTTATCACTGCTTTCCCCCTTTTTAAGAATAAGAAAGAAAATTGAAAGCATTTTAATTCACCATTTGGAATGGATCATCAGAGCTAAGTAGCTATAATAGTCTTATGATCCTAGGTTTGGGATGGATCAGTTTCATCCATTATAGTAAAGGCCTGTCCTCATGACTCTTCCATCTGTCCTAAATGTATTTTTGTTTGTGCAGTTATTATGCCTCTCCATTCTATAAGTATACTCTAAAGCAGGGATGGGCAAACTTTTTGGCCCAAGGGCCACATTGGGTTTGTGACATTATATTGAGGGCCGGGTAGGGAAGGCCCTGCCCCCAATCCAACCCCCTCCCACTTCCCGCCCCCTGACTGCCCCCTGAGAAACCCTGACTCATCCATCAACCCCCGCATCTTGTCCCCTGACCCCCCCTTCCACAGACTTCTAACCACCCCCCAGGACTCCACCCTCTACCCAATTCCCCTCCTCCCTGTCCCCGGACTATCCCAACCCCTATCCACCTTCCCACCCCCTAACCACCACCCCAGAACCCCACCCCCATCCAACCCACCCTGCTCTCTGACTGCCCCCTCCAAATCTCTCCCCCCCAAACACCACCCTGGAACCCTCCCATCCCTCCTCTTACCATAGCTCCTGGGGTGGGAGAGCATGCAGCCCCAGCCCCCAGAGCTCTGCCCTCGCAGGGTGGCTACAGGGGAGGGGGCAAGTGCACAGCCTTGGCCCCCAGAGCGCTTCCTGCACGGCTCCATGGGAGTGGCGAGCGCGGAGCCCCGGCTCCGGAGGAGGAAGTGGGTGCACAGCCCCGGCCCTCTGGGCACTCCCTGCACGGTGCAGCCTCAGACCCCAGAGGTCCTTGCATGGTGCAGCTCTGGAGGTGGGGGGAAGCATGCAGCCCCGACCCCCAGAACGCTGCCTGCACGGCTCCAGGGGAGGGGAGGGCGGGGCAAGCAGCCCTGGCCCCGCAGCGGTGCCTGTGCTGCATGGCTCCAGGGGAGGGGCCAGGGGCAGCCTCCGTGGGCCGGATGGGACGGTCTCGCAGGCCGGATGTGGCCCGCGGGCCATAGTTTGCCCACCCCTGCCCTAAAGTGTTTCTCAGAAGCCCTCTGGTGTCCTGTTCCTTTCCACATTTCTGTCCACTATTGCTGTATCAAGGTGCTTTTGAGAATTAGAATTTTGTTGGACCTAGCTTGTGTTGTAAACTTGCATGGAATCTATCAGCAAAGCAATTTATTAGTTAGTTAGTTAGTTGGTTGTCCTTAACTTCCTGATAAACTCTCAGACTACAGTGATGGAATGATACAATGACTATGTATCAAAAACAATGCACACTAAATGTTGTGCATTCTTAAATTCATTGTGCAATGTTTCTCTTCAGAGTACTGTGGCTTCATGGATAGAACAATGAAATGAGATTCTGGAAACATGGGTTGTTTTCTAGGTCAGTTACTGGCCTATTGGGTAACCTCGGGCAAGCCACTTAACCTCTCTATGTCTCACTTACGCCCTCTATAAAATGGGAAGACTGATATTTTTGGAAAGTGCTTGTAGCACTATGTGTGGCCCCCACAGTGAATGTTACAGACCAGCCCCACATTTGACACCAGATTTTCAGAATAGGTGTGTATCCAATACGCTGAGTTCTTTTGCAAATCTGGCTACTTATCCTCATGCCTAAATGGGAGCAAAACTCTTCTGAAAATTTGCCCTCATGTACATCATGAGTATTGCCATAAAGCTGTCTTTGAAATTGTGTATGGTTATAGTGAATGGATACTAATAACATGAATTTTACTGTATTTCATAATGTCAAAACTATAGTAAAATTCCCTATGAAGTGTAGTTATTATGCATTAGAGAAATTATTTTTTTGTTCTTTGGGTAACATAACAGTTATTATTGCTGAAAATAACCTTAAAAAGAAAGTAGTGGTGTTTTAGTAGAATCTGAACTAGAGAAGACTTATTTATGGATCTGTTTAGAAGTTGTATTTTATATCTGAATGTTAATAAAATGTGTCCCATTATGAAATATGAATAGAAAATTACCAAGGTTTATGTGTAACTTACATGTATCCTATCAGAATTCCTTAATTTTGATTGATTTTAATGCTCAAAAAGAACACATATTACATATTTGAGTCAATATAGTTGAAAATGTATTTGACCTAATTAAACCTAATAATAAAGTTAGTATTTGATTGCTAAGGTATGGCAAGCCAGACTTAAAAGCTTAAAGGGGATTACTTTTGTCTCTGCTTATCAGAGTTGAGATAATTAAAATATATATTGTTTCTGCCTTTTTTGTTCTATTAAATTCACTTCTGTTACCTGCTAATGTTGGAGACATTGTTAGCCTTGGCCAGTAGAGTATATGCAATATGCTTGAATTATGCATGATTTCTTAATAATTCCCTCATCATACTGGAGGTCAGTGTCCCATCTGGATTCAGATTTTATTATAAGGTGACTGTCCTTAATCCATTATTAATCCATCATATGATTGTGTTAGGACAGACAGATGCTTGACTCTGGTATTATTTGGAGTAGTGGCATGTGTTATTTCTCTCAGGGCTATGTTACATTATTCTCTCTTTATTCCTAAATAAATAAAACCCAGGAGCACTCTATTGAAATAATTTATACAATGCTGGCTATATCCCCATGTCTCTTCCTTTTTTACTCTTGCATGTTTTCAGTCTATTTCTGAGTAGTATCTTACTGAAGTATGGAGGACTAACATTTCCTTTATTATCTATCTTTATTCAGCATAGCAGCAAATATGTACATAACAAAGGCTAAACATATCAGCACAAACTACATGTAATGAAGAAACAGTCCTGAAGGCAAATATCTTTTCTCTTTTATTTTTCCCATTCAAATTAAACACGAACAGAGAAGGAGTATTTCTTGACAATTTAATGTATTTAAGTTCATCATGACTGTTAGAATCTTAAGTGGCCTTCTCTGTTTTTAAAGGTTACAAAAGTGATTTCATTAATGATCAATTGTATTCATATGTCTTCATTTCTGGTAAGTTTCCTATAAGATGAGATCTGTCTCTGACCCAAATAAAGGCATTCCTTACTCAATAAAAATGTTCTTTGACTTCAATGGGAAATTTAAATAAAGAATGTGAAATTTAGCCTAAAAGAGAGAAGAATGTATGTATCAGCAAAATTTGGTTTTTCATTATTATTGATTTTGGTCTTAGTTTGATTTGGGATCTTTAAGCTATTTTTTAAAAAAGTTTACAAAGGCTTTGCAGATCACTGACAATGTGCTGTGTAGGTTTGTTTATATTAAGAATTGAGTTGGTTGACAGACAGAATACCAGTCTCATATCTCCTTTAAAAATATTGTTTGGTCTGCTGCATGTGTGGCAACTAAGTGATTAGAATGATTTTAATATTCTAGATTTCACAATGAGACAAGCCCAAACATTTTTTCCAGATTGTTGATAAAGAAATTGTGTCAAATACTTTTACGTTAATAATAATTAATGGAGTGACCCAAATCAGTAGTCTGTTCTGAAAACTGTGGCTGTTAGTTATATAAGCTAATAATGATGTGTGTGTGTAATGGAACTTGCTGCATTCAATAGCATTTGTTGATTTGATGCACTGATAAAGAGTTGCATTTTACTCCTTAACTGCGGTAACTCCTGGAATCTTTTGGTGAACATAATACTACTGATTCACTTTTTTGACACTGATGTTTGAGCAGCATTGTAATGCTGGAAATGATAGAAATGATCACCATCTAAAGTGTTTTTATTGTAATTTGGCAGGAAGCGGGGGTTGTTTTTGTTTTTATTCCCTGGTGCTATTGTAGCTTTGTCAATTGCTGTCCAAACTTCTGTTCTGACTAAAGAGAAAAATGAAGTTGGGGGAAAGAACAGCAATTCTGGGGAATCTGTTTATTACAATCTGACATTCCATAACTATGAATGCTTAATCCTACTATAGAAGGTTTCCAGCTCTCAGGAGCATTCATGCCTAGTACTTTCTGGTTATGAAGTCCAACTCTCAGCAAAAAAGAAAATTTAGGCAATTGTGCTACAGCGTAATTATATTTGCAGCAGACTAATAAATGTTTAGGAAAATTAATGCAATAGCCATTATGCTGGGGTAACTGATAATTTAGAAGTTTTATTGCAGGTGTTACATTCATTTGTATCAGCATGTTCACAACATTTATTTATTTATTTGTTTTTTACTTAAGTCCCTCTGATGGCTATGAAACCTGTAAAATATGTAAAAAGCTTTCTATAGAGTAGTAAGCTGGTTAGATAGAATGAATGGTGGTATGTTAGCAAAAGAATGACTGACTGAAACCATTATTATATTTCTGTAAGCAGTTATGTGTAATACATTTCTCAGATGCTAAGCCTAATTTTGATTAGTGTCGTTACAAAAAAAAAAAAGGGATGAAAAAGGGTTGTAATGTTAAGCCAGTACAATAGTAGAGCACAAGATTAAGCATAATGAATGTATAGCAGTTAAGCTTTGTCTGCAGCTGCTGTATACATCTTTATAGAACAGAACAGGGGTTGGCAACCTTTCAGAAGTGGTGTGCTGAGACTTCATTTATTCACTCTAATTTAAGGTTTTATGTGCCAGTAATACATTTTGATGTTTTTAGAAGGTCTTGTTCTATAATTGTGTAATATATAACTATTGTTGTATGTAAAGTAAAGTTTTTAAAATGTTTAAGCAGCTTCATTTAAAATTAAATTAAAATGTAGAGCCCCCCAGACTGGTGGCCAGGACCCGGGCAGTGTGAGTGCCACTGAAAATCAGCTTGTGTGCTGCCTTTGGCACCCGTGCCATAGGTTGCCTACCCCTGAAATAGAATATCACAGATGTTAAACATCTGAACTTTTTGACTGACTGAGTCTATGCAGTAGGTACAATTAAAAATTGGCTATGAATTAAGTATAATTTTCCAGTGAAACAGAAGTTGTTGCAGCCTGTTCTTCAATACTTCGTGAGTTACATCCATAAATATATAATCACTACACTTTTTTTGAATATTATGTGTGAACATTGTTGTTTGAAGTTTTTTTTAAATAGTCAGACTTTTCATGAATAGAGCAGTGCAGAGTGATGTTATATAAAAAGGAAAGTACTAATGTAAATAACAATTCACTAATAGGAAAAGTGGTGCTGACAAGTATTGTACTTACTTGATATAAATGCTCTGGAATAACTGTTTGTTTTTATTGGGAGTCATCATAATCAACCTGCAGCTGAAACAACTGTGTATGTCACAGCTCTTTGCCTGAATGGAGATCTACTGTAAACTCAAAGTAGACAGGGCACTGTGGGTAGGCATATAAGCAGTTAGGTAGGGCAACACTCCTGCATATGGTGGCAAAATGAGGCGCACCCTGACAGAAACTATAGCTTAAGTGTGCAGGTGAATAGAGCAACTGCTGCCCACCAGTGAGCTCCACCAATAAAGATGGTGCAGGGACCAGCTCAATCTGTGCTACTTGCTAGGTTCCCTAGTTTGCTGCCAGCTGGCTGCTCTCAGTAGAGTGCAAATGTACTGCATGCTATGGATTCTGGATTGTTTCAAATCAAATGATCTTTGAGACTCCTATAGTGCCAACAGCCCAGCAGCACAAAGGCAACACGGCTCGCCATTACGGTAGGCAAGAGGAGGTAACAGGAAACTTGTTGCCACAGGGAATTCAGAGGAAGAAGAGATTGTGGTAGGCAAGCATAAGTACAGCCACTGGAGAAGTTGAGGGGGGCATGTGCTCTCTGATCCCCACCTATTTAGATTGTGTGCATACACAAATATACACATACACACATGGCCCTGTGCTGTCCTCTCTATATAGATGCAGAATGTGTACATTTTTGACTTAGACTTGGGATAAAATTTAGGGTGCATACCAACAAATTCCATTCCATGTATATACCTAGTCAGTGCTGTACTGAACACTGCCAGTGGCTGGGAAATTGGCCAGTTTTGTGAGTTTCGTTGTGCTGCTGCTTGGGACATCAATACGCAATAGCAGAGTCACTGGATTTGTCTGAAGATTCCATAAGGAATGGATATGCAAGGTCCTGAGCACTCTGGCCTTGATCCAGCAAAGCACCTAAGCATGTGCTTAATTTCAAGCATATTAGTAGTCCCATTGAAGTCAATGCTGGAAATTCAATACGACTACTCAAGTGCTTAAAGTGTTTTCCTGAACTGGGGCCAGAGTGCTCAGTGTCTTGCAGAATGTAACTCTAAAACAGCCCTGTATTGGTTCTCATATGCAAGGTTAGCATCACAAATATACAGGTTAGAATCTAAAACCAAAAAAACTCAACTCTGCCACCCCTCGTCCTTTCCCCGGAAACAAAAGCTTAGTTTTGCGGTTGTTTTTCCCTCCCAGAAATTGATGACAACGTACAAATGGATTTACCATGCTCTCATTCCGTGTATTTTGTAAAAGATTTGAAAGGTCAAGGAGCCATTACTAAGATCTGTTTTTGAAGACAAGAACCAAAGGAGACACTATGTTGCCCATTTGCTATTGATGATCTTGAATAAAAAGCAGAGTTAGTCTGACTATTGTAGCAGAGGAGGAAAATACAAAATGGTCTCAGAAGCATGTATTGAAAATGCGAACAATATGTTTGTGTGTATAAAGATGCAATCAAAGCGATAAAAAATAAAATAAATGTATGAGTGGACAAAAATAACAAATATGAGTTATTGTACATGCCTTTTCCTTCTGCTTTGAAGTTGCCTTGGTTATTGTGAGTGTGCATTTCTTGGCATACAAATTGGACATTCACAGGACTCTCTCTGGGGGATAATAAAATAACACATTTTTGTGGAAAATAGTTGCTGGTTCAGAGAAAACAACTTTTTTTATGTGAATAGATTCTCTGGTGAAATATGCACAGTATTGAAGTTCCTGTACTGAAAATAGGCATATTTATGATACACCCCAAGAGCAAAAACATGTATTTTTGGAATCCCAGAGAGGAACTAGGAGCTTCTCAAACATTGTAAAGCCACTGACTATTCTTTTGCCACTCTGGTATTAGTCACGTTTTAACAAATACAATGGAAAAACATTACCTTAGGAGCAGCAAAGAACTTTTGTTACAAGCCTAATGCCTGCTGCTTAAAACAAGCCAATGTTCACATATGCCTTTTGCTGTTATCTCTGTGCACTGGTGACAGTAGAAGAAGGGGAGCTGATGAATGGTTTGGCCAAAATCCGAATGTGTCATCATAAATATGTCTTTAATATGTGTGCTTTTTTGATACTCCCATTCCCATAGGACGTTGATACCATGATAATGAGAAAATCTGTGGTGTTATGCCAGAAGTTGGGTGAAACCTCATTGAAGTTGATAGGGAAGACAACCACCCTTCATTCAGAGTCAATATAAAAAGCAATTAAAATCCATTATGGAATAGATAGCTGAAACAATAAGAACTACTGCCCAAAGCACAGGCCACATGCAAGGCCAGTAGGAGTTGAGCCAGGCAGTCTGAGGGATTTTTCCTGGGATCTGAATACGAACACAGGGTGTGACTAGGGTCCCGGGGGAGCCAGGTGAGGTCACTCAATTAGGGTGAACTGCAAAGAATGGGGCAGGTAACTCCCAAAGGTGGTGGATATTCCAATACTTAGATTTACCAAGCCAGCACTAAACAGCTTCTGTTAGACCTTACTCGTTACTCAGAAGTCCAATGCACAGTTCCTTTAAAGTAACCCAGCCTCAGGCCTCCACCTACTTACCCAAGTCAGATATGGTGAGGATTAATGAAAATCTTTTTTCATCATATAAAAGAAATGGTTCTACCAATCCCAAAGGATCAGACATATTACCTGTCAGGTTAATGAATATTCCAGATCTTACTCAAAACAGTCATAGTTTTATACTGTATATTTAATTCAATATTTTCAGATTCTAAATATGCTAATATTTTTGTGACAGTGTGACAGAAATTCTTTTCAGAAAGATCTTAAAGGGCTTGTCTACACTACTGCGTAAGATCGATCTAAGATATGCAACTTCAGCTACGTGAATAGCGTAAGTGAAGTTGACGTACATAGATCTACTTACCACCATGTCTTCACTGCCATAAGTTGACAGCTGACGCTCTCTCGTCAACTCCGCTTGCACTCCTCATTCTGGTAGAGTCGATGAGAGAGCGCACAGCGGTCGATTTATCATGTCTATGTGAGACCCAATTAATTAACCCCCCGCTGGATCGATAGCTGTCTGCCAGTCGGGCGGGTAGTGTAGACAAGCCCAAACAGAGTATATAGTCTGCAATCTCCTCTCTGACCCCACTCTTTTGTTAATAGCAGAGTATATCTCAATGTGAACCGTAATCTAGGCCTGCTTCATCCTAACCGCCCAAACATTACTGCACAATTATGGTCATATGATAGTTTCTGCCCATCAGAATAAAAAACAAAAGATACCATGTTTTACTACATGAAACAGTGGTAAGTGAAATGGTCATTACAGCAAATCAAAATAAAAGGCATTAATGCACATGTTCAGTTTAATGAAGTTGACAGCTTTGCAATTTTAGGAGCAACATTATTTTATAATATCAATAAGTATAAAATGTAGGGAGGGCTTGAGGGGCATGTAACATTGTCTTTATGAGTACAATAAATATAAATACACTAATTGTACAAAGGAGATATATTTTTCACAAGTGACAAGAGCTATACTTTGTTCTTTTTGAGGTAATATCACTATGCTAAATAAAATCTATTTAAATATATAATTAGAAGCTGAATGTGTAACGGTTCAAATGAAGTAGAAACTATGGGTGAAATTCTGGCTCCATTGAAGTCAATGGCAAAACTGCCATTGATTCTATGAAACCATGATTTCATCCTACGTCATGATAGGTTATGCAGTGCATTTTTATATTTGAGTCAAGATGGCCTTGCAACTCTCAAATGGCATAAAGGAAGTCAAAAACAGAGTGTACATGGTCATTAACTTAGGGTCCATAACTCACCTTCCACTATATACGGAATGATAATTTATGCACAGAGATGGCACTTTGTACACACATTGTTTGAATATATGCAAATAATTATTCATTAATTTTTCTTACACAAGTGATTGTGTGTATGTACAGAGGCCATGAGTTTAAATTTGGCACAAGTATGTTATAATAACCATTACCACAGTATATATCAAGTATATCCATTATTACAGTATATTTTATCAACGCAAGTTGATAAAAAGTCACTTATGTGAAAAGCTTGTTATTTCCACACATACAAAAAATGCAAAAGTTCCCAGAACACCACAGTGAGGAATGAAAAGAACTTTTACATTACCTTTAAATTCCTGTTTTGCATTTTATCACCCACTTTAGAAAGCATTAAATATTGCAAAATTATCTTGTTTAAATACAGTTAAAATTAATGCAGTTAGTTTTATTGAAAACTTAGGGAAAAGAATTATGTAAAATAAAAAAGTAATCAATTAGTATTAAAAAAAGGCAAATAGGCAATCCAGAGAGATGTAATCTACATATGTGGAGTTAATATGGTCCACTGGGTAGGACACTGGACTGGGAATCAAGAGACCTAAATTCTTTTCGTAGCTTTGCCACTAATATTTTGTATTACGTGTCTCAGTTTCCCCATCTGTAAAATAGGGATAATGATCTTTATCTTCCTTTGTAAAGTGCTCTGATATCTACAAATGACCTGTATGTGTTTAGGAGCTAAGTATTAATATTTTTAGACAGTATAATAGGAATTTCTAAGGATTCTTCAGAGAGTTCAACAAAACTTACATTAGGATAGTAATAGTTATTAACAGGATATTAACAAAATATGAAAAAGCCAGAGAATATAACATTTATAAATAAAATATGCAAACAACTATTTGTGGAGCCTTCCCAAGCGACTCTAGATTAAGAACTGGTAGTTCGTGAGCTACTGAGACTGTATACAGTGTGATGAGTGTGTGTTCTTAATGCACTTACTCTTTTAATATTTAGCATGTTCTATGGCTCTTCTAATACACTGAACCTGTATACGTGTGGTGTTTTCACAATGCAATATTTTTCATCTTTCTAGTGAGCATAGCTATATGACTCAGCAGCATCGTAATTCTATAAATGGATGGTTTTTCTGGGTGATGTTTTCTATAATGGCAATCATCAATTTTAAGTTTGAAATTCAATTTAAATTATTGTCATTGCACAACCAGACCTGACATGTTTGCTTTCTACATGGAAAAATCAAAAGCATTTGAAAGTAAAAATTGGCCAGCTGCTATTGACAACCATGAAGTTATTATATAAGTAAGTGGATTGCATGTGAGGCTATTATGTTGATGTTACAAACCTGCGGAATGAGAGATAGGTTTACATTTTCATAGGAAAACTGAAACAAGAAACAAAAGAGTTATTGGATTTTGATAGCTGATTTATTTGTCATTTATGACAAGGACAGATATTACATCTGTGTGTATAAGAAACTAATACTGTGCAACATACAAAGAGCATTCATACATTGTCATTTAGGTAATTTTATTTTGTAGTTTGATATAATAGGCCACACAGATAGGCTTTTATTTGTCTGTCATTTTAAATTCTATCTCTGTAAATAGCAATATACTGAATATCCACTGCACTTACCCAATTTAGGGTATTCCCAAGCTCACATGTGTCCCCAAACTCACATATTAACCTCTTGTAATTAAAACAGATCCAACACTACTCCATCCGAAGATAAAATAGACAGTGCATCAAGATATGCATCGCCTTCCTCCATATAAGTGCTGGAAATTTTTTAAATGTCTGACTTGATCAAATATCTATTAAAGTCATTAGAAAGGCTCTCATTACCTGAATGTCTATAGTAAATTAGTGGGAATGTGTATGTTTTGCAAGTCCATGAGTTTTTGCAATAACTGCAGTTTTATCCAGGCTCTTTTAAACCTCAGCCCAGAGAGAAGGGACCTAAGTAATACGGTGCATAGATATATCACTGTTGTTTCATGTCTGGAGTCTTCTATGGCTTTATGGTACAATGACACAATACAGTAACTGATACTAGTATCAATATAAGAGTACCATATAACAGGGAAAAGCAAAGGTTTTAACATTTTTTAGTGCATTTGAAAATCAAACAAGAAAACAAAATTATTTTTTAAATAACATGTTTGTGACAAACAACCAAAGTAACAATCCACCCAAAGAATTCACTGATAAAAATGTCTGAAACACTAATTTGAAGCTTTGTTCCAATGTTCATTTAATTTCCTATATCACTGATGTTGTGAATCCTTTGTCAACAATAATGTCAAGCATGTTTAGGATCTCAGCCATGCAAACATTTTACATGGGAGAACATTAATAATATTTACACTGACTCACCTGAGAAAGCAAAACTGTAGTTTGCTGGCCCAAGTAGTGACAATTCATCAGTTCTGCCCTTTCCACTATCACTGCAGGAAATGCAAATTAGCAGAGGTTTTCAGATAGATGAGCATAATTCAGACAGCCTAATACAAAAGAATGTACAAATAAAAAAAATGTCACTTTCTGCTTTAAAATTTAAAGCTCGTATATTTGTTCCTTAATATTGCCCAGATGACAAAAGTATAGAATAAGAACATGACAGCAACAGAATTGAGTGACAGGGTTGAAAAAAATCTTGCTCATCTTTCTTAAAATTGATTGGCAACAACCACAACAAAAGACAAAGGTTATCATCTCTTCTTGATGTGTTTGTAACTCTCATTAAAATTATGGTTGAGGTGTTTAAGTTGAAATCAGAATCTATGACACTGGTTTCAATAGAAAGGTGAATGAGTGGATACATTTATGGAAAAATCAAAAATAGGATTTTAAGTGTGACATGGAAATAAATGTATATGACTGAATCAGTCTCACTCTCCCTCCTAGTCTTTATCTTAAGAAATTCCCTGTGATAATTTATTTATAACTAAATGAAAGATTGCTAATCATCCTGGTTGTTCTTCATCTCAGTGGTAATGCCACAATTTAGTATTTTGTATTAGAACATTTGGTGAAAAGATTTTTCAGTCTCTTCCTGTGTATAGTTAGCTGGTTAGAGTCATAATAAAATGACCAGTTTACATAGGAATTCTGTGTCATTACGGATTTGAAAAATTAAATGCTAAAAAAAAAAATTATGCCAACACAGAAGGAATTATGAAGCACAATTGACAAAGAGTTTCCTTGATAAAGTTCTTAGAGACATACAGATAAGAAATGCTGTATTCATACAAATTAAACTTGATTCAAAATCCTGTACAAAATGTAATGGATTTTTAAAAAAATAGTTTTTTCACCATTTTATTTAAACTTTTCTATAATAGAAAGATTTCAATCAGCTCTAATAGGAAGTAGGTATTTATTAATATTATTTGGAAGTATAAACCATTCTTTGTAAATGTGCCTCTTTAAATCCCAAGGCAAAACAGAACATCAAAAATGATTTGAGAAAGTTTTTGCAAGGTGGTTCAAAGTATCTAGCTTCCTCAGACCTGGTCATGCCACGGAGACTGCTCTGTTACTTTGATAGATAAATCTCATGGAGATGGATGAAAATCTTCTGTATACCTCTCTGGGAAGGAGGCTGTGACCATTTCTTTCAGATATGACCTCTGTTACGGTTGTCCATGTTGACTGGGATATTGAAGAGGACCTCGGGAAGTTAAATGCCCCACTCCTATTAAAATTCATTGGGATTTGGGAGCCTGACTCCCTTTGGTCTCTTTGAAAATCCTAGCCATTGTTGTCACGTTAAGATTAGATTACTGTAATATGCTCTACTTTGGACTGTACTTTTAAATCAATTTGGAAACTGAAGATAATAGAGCAGCAAGAATTAAGTGGAGTTTCTCATCTTCTGCACATGAAATCAGTGTTCTCTGATCTGTGCTAGCTGCCTGTTTGGTTTCTGGATGCAATTTATTTAATTAAGATGGTATTTCTTTTCTAAATGATCTGACACCTGCCAGTTTGAGAGGTCACCTCTTTCCCCATGCGAAAGATGAGATCAGGGAGGAATCTTGAGCTGGAGATCCTGTGTTATGGATGAGGGATGCCTGGATAGACTCTTTTTCATGTACTGTATAAACCAAAAGATCCATATATGGCCAGAAACTCTTGATGGCCCAAGCTGCTTCAGATGAGGCCTTTTTCTTTAATGAACTGTATTCTTGATCTTGAAGATACCTTCCAGGAAATGCAACATAAAGTTGATGATGTTTTGCTGTAGTAGACAAGGGATGACTCAGCACCATTAGCTCAAGGCAAAGAGAGATTTAAGGTCAATATATTTTATCATTCTTTCTTGGCCTGAATCTTGTCAGTGTTACCGAAAAATGTCTGGCTGCAATGTTCTCTAGTTCTTCTTTAGGGAACACATCTTTATGGGTTTTCATCTTAGCAGAGAAATCAGAGCTGAGTAAACTATTACAGGAGCAACTACATAGCAAGAAAAATAAAAGTAGGGCTAATATAATAAATGTTAGCAGTATGTTGTGTCAATATTAGCATTATTAGGCAGTTAATATTGTACAAACCTATCTGCAACAGATGGTGGGACTGGAACAATCACTTTAACAGGTCTACTAGAGATGTTTTTGGTTTCATGTGAATGTGTGAGGTTGCATGATCCAGTGGGCTTGTAGCAAGGAGACCTGGGTTCTATTACATTATGTGCCACAGATTTACAATGTGATCTTGGACATGCCACTTAACCTCTGTGCCTCAATTTCCTGATGTGTAAAGAGGGGATAAGAAGTCTGACAAACACTTCTAAAGTGAAATCTAAGGATGAAAAGTTCTATATATGTGTTATACACTGTTATTGTTAATTATAATGTTCAGAAGCAAAAAACATGGCAGACTATTAAGGAACAGTCTTTTTAGTCCAGATATCACATAACAAGACATTAATGAATGATAACTGGGAATCTCAAAGGTCAGTACAAAATATCTTAAAAACTAAACTAGGGAATTCTAAAGTACAGTATACCTTCCATTTTTCATAAGTATTTTAATGTATTTTGTTTTCACATGGGTCTCATTCAGTACTATTATAAGTTAAAGTTGCTCAGAATCTTATCTCCTACTGGCACCAATTTTCCAATTTATTTGATAGCTTTCAGTGGCTTTTATCTTGTGAAAAGAAGAAAAAATCATGTTCTGATTGCTTCTATCATTCCTTCATTATTGTAGTGTGTAATCTTGACAGCTGAAAAAATATCTACTTACAGCTTGACTCATTTGGTTATATAACTGAATCTCGTTTCCTTAGCTACAGTGTGTGGTTGGAGGGGAGGGCAGTAAACTCCCAAACAAGTGTTTGGAAATGCTCCAAGACAGTTTTTCAAATATATTGTTGCTTACAAGTGATGGAGACCTGCTTTGCATAAGATATTAGGAATATAGCTATTGCATTGATTAATAGAAATACAGAATAACTGTGTGTGTGTGTCTGTGTGTGTGTGTCTGTCTGTGTCAAAATATAAATTCTAGGTACTGTGAAGGTTGATTGAGAACTCCCCGAACAAGTCCAGGGGGTTCACTGAGTTCAATACCAAGCTAATGTATTAACTTTTACCCATAAATCTAAGGTGCAGTGGACCTAGAGTGCAATTGAGATGACAAGATCATACACGTCTCTATATTTTAAAAACTGTTTGATTTGATTGAGAACGCTCAAGGTATTTCAGTTCTGCTTTAACCAAAAGAGAATACTTGCAGTTGAGCTTTTTGTTTTTAGGTCTCTGCAGGAACTTGTGCTTTTTTCATTTGATGCAAATTTTTTAGAGCAACTAATACAATCATTTGACTGTTTAATAATTCTGGCCTGATCTTATAAAACCTTGGGAAGTCCCATTACATTAAGTGGGGATGAAAACGTCTCATATGCATGAGGGTTTGCAGGATCAGGCCCAAAGTTATTACATAGTAAAATAACAATCTTTTGCTCTTATTAACTTTTCTCTATACTTTATCCTGTCTCATTAACTTTTAAATAAATTGTTAGTTGGTAATAAAACCTGTTCTTTCAGTTGATCTGGTAAGTGACACCGAAGAGGACAATTCTGTACAATGTACAATAGTGTTAGCCATCATTCACAAAGGAAACAATACTTGAAGGTTCCGATTGCCTCTTACAAGGTGCTGATCACCCTTATCTACTGTTGTTTTAATTTTACTTTGCATGAGCAAATAAGATCACTCTTTGGATTTCTCTCCACCTGTGGCTTTATCTCGCTAAAGGGAGCTTCCTTTCTTCACTTATCTGTGCCCTGGTCTACCCTGGGGGCTGGCGGGGAGGGATCAATCTAAGATACTCAACTTCAGCTACGAGAACAGCATAGCTGAAGTCGACATACGTAGCTTGACTTACCGTGGCGTCTTCACAGCGGTGAGTCAACTGCTGCTGCTCCCCCATCGACTCCGCCTGTGCCTCTTTCTAAGAGTTAGGATGCTTAATGTCAAGAATCAGAGGGGTAGCCGTATTAGTCTGGAATTGCAGAAGTGACAAAGAGTCCTGTGGCACCTTAAAGACTAACTGAAATTTTTTCAGAGCATGAGCTTTCGTGGGCTAATACCCACTTCGTCGGATGCATGCAGTGGAAGTATCCAGGGGCAGGTATAAATAGGTAGGCAAGAACCAGGTGGGAGATAACAAGGTTAGTCCAATCAGGCTGAACCAGCTTGTTATCTCTAATCAGGGAGGGTGAGGTTTTCCTCTAGCAGCTGAACTGGAGGTGTGAATAGCGAGAGAAGAGAAGCTGCTTTTGTAGTTAGCTAGCCATTCAAAATCTCTATTCAGTCCCAAATTGATTGTGTAAAATTTGCAAATGAATTGCAGCTCTGCAGTCTCTCTTTGCAGTCTGGACTTGAAGTTTTTTTGCTGCAAAATGCTGACCTTTAAATCTTCTATGGTGTGTCCGGTGAGGTTGAAGTGCTCTCCTACAGGTTTTTGAATATTGCCATT